>BLKR01000627.1:407380-446557 GCA_011170035.1 Teleogryllus occipitalis | reverse complement strand
TTCATCTAATTTCGGCGGTTTTTCATGACGAGCGATGGTCTTGCTATTGAGTTTCCTAGCATCCACACAAAATCTGATCTTATTGTCTTTCTTACGAACTATCACTATTGGGCTTACATACGGTGTCATCGATTTTTTATTATACCATCCTCAAGCATCGTGTTTATTTGTTTACGTACTTCGCTTTTATATACATGGGGGATTGGATATTGTTTCAGATTAAAAGGTTCCTCATCCATCAATTCAATTTTAAATTGATATCCCTTTACCGGCTCCCTTGAACTTCCAAAAATATGTTTATATTCATTGACTAACATTTCAATTGCTTCACTAGCATCTATTCCGTTTTCGTCGACCGCGCCCTCTGCTGCCGCGTGGATCTGGTCCCTGGTCTCTTCAATTTGTTCCGCAATATCGCAAATACACATATCTTCGCCCTCCTGGTCTTTGATCCTAAACAATGTTGTTGCCCTTTGTCACCTCGTAACAATATACTCCTGTTACCTATGTCGACCTTGGCGTCATACATTTTTAGGCCATCAATCCCCAAAATAATTGGACGAATCAAATTCTTCACTACAATTGCCGGAAACTGAATTGTCATCCCTTTGACTTCCACTTCCACCCAAATTTGCCGACTTCTCGTTTCGATGCGCCTTCCATTAGCTGTCCGAATATCCAAACTCCTAGTGGGTAGCTCCTCAATTTTATTTCCCTTTTTCTTTAACTGCTCATATAATTTTTCCGACACTCCACAAACATTAGCACCTGTGTCAATTAAAATGTCTACAGGTATATTCCGAAATATCCCCTTCAAAATTAAACACGTGCTATTCTCCGCCCGTTCGTCCGCATCTTCCCTTAATAAATCTTCCGCCGATACTTCAATGCTATTCAACTCCTTAAGAACCATCACGCCCTCATTATCATCGTTCGAAGTATCCCGCCCATTTACTGCGAACACTGGGAGTTTTCCTGTTCAATCGCATTAATTTCCACATGTTCCCGTTTATTGTCCTCTTTGAACCTCCGCGGATACCCGTTTCCTGTCTTTTTATTTTCCATTTTAGTACTATTTCCCTGTCATCCTTTCTTTCTGAGCTATAATTTCCTTGGCGGTTGTAATTATTCATTGTTTTTCCCGTTCCATTGTTATTCTCGTTCCTGCTTTCATTATATTGATACCAGATACTACGATCATAATCACTATTCAATGTCTGGTCGAATCGACTTAAACGTTCGACCAGATCCTCAGAATCAATAGGCATGGAGTTCCACAATAAATTTTGGATATTTACAGGCAACTGACGAATAATAATTCTAATTAATTCATTGCTATCCATTCTGTCTTCGCATGCCTTGAATGCTGCTATTTTACGTGTTGCGAAGTCACACATATTCTCGGCTCCACCCTTCTTATACCTTTCACTCACTAATTTGTATTTTAGATCAAACTTGTGGCTTTCGTTCCAATATCTTTTTAAGAATTTATCCTTCCATTCCTTATAATTAGTCGGTTCCGGTACTAAAGAGGTCAACCAATGATGTGCCTTGGACGACATGGCTTGTTCTACTATATGCAATTTTAATCTTTCGGGGATATTATTTATCATAAAATAATTCTCTAATTTTGAAATAAACGACCACGGTTGTTCTTTCATATCACCATGAAATTTTAGGTGGCTTGGTATTACAAGCGCCGACGCATTCATTGCTATATTTCCCTGCGAACGTATGAATTCGTTTTCTAACTGTTCAATCTTGTCCTTAATGTCCGACATGTATTTCCCAGATTCAGATTCTTGCACCATTTTAATGTTTCTAAGTCCCTCCTGTATTCGTTTTTCTAATTTACTTTCCGAATTAACTAATTTTGATTCTATGTTTTCAATTTTTTCGCCATGTTGAAGCGACATTGCGTTTAAGTTATCTACACGCGATTCGACGATTGTCAACTTTTCGCATTGTTGGTCATGTAATTGTCCCAATGTCACAACGCTCTCCTGTAAATTATTAACTTTGGAATTAATTTTGTCGCCAGATTCTTTTAATTCCCTCTGCATTTGGTCGACTTGATTATTAAAAGACTCAATTTTACAATGAATAATATTGAATTCAGCCGATGTATCCACCCGTAATTGCACTATTTCCTCGTGTATTTCCTGACGAAAATTCTTCAATTCTAATGACATTTTCGATGTCATTCCTTCCAATTTAGCGTTATTTTTTTCTAATTTAGTATTAATATCTGAAGTAATTCCCTCTAATTTAGTATTCATATCTGAAGTAATTCCCTCTAATTTAGTATTCATATCTGAAGTAATTCCCTCTAATTTAGTATTCATATCTGAAGTAATTCCCTCTAATTTAGTATTCATATCTGAAGTAATTCCCTCTAATTTAGTATTATTATGCTCAAGTTTTGCGTTCATTTCTGCTAACATTTTAAGAATTAAATTATTAGGGTCCATATTTCCTAACGGTGCAGCCATTATTTCCTTTTCTTGTGGTTCAATCTCAATAATTTCACGCGAGATTTCTCCTTCGGGATTAGTATTAGCAGACGCCATATCATCTACATTAACATTCTCCATACGCAATTTTTTGCTCCTAGTATCCATTTTGAATTCTAATACAAATTAAAATCTCTCTGTTAAATTATTTTAAAATCACACCAATGAAATGGTCTTGGCTCTTTCTTATAATTAACAATTAATTTCAAATGTCAATCCATAAATTTCAGATTCCCTTTGGATCACTTTATTATAATTTATAAGACTAATTTTATCCGTGTCACCAATTGTTATAAATTATAACAAATTATGCATCACGTTGGCGCGCCATTTTGAGATATACAAATTTTCTCTCTACTTTAATATCTCGCAAAGATCTTAGCGTCCGGCTTGCTGGGTCAATGGGTCACGATATATATAATCCTTATTACCTTTATAATGGATTATAGAATCCGCAGACTATACAGCGCTGCTGGGAATCTGAAATTAGAATGATTCTAATTCCTAGTTCATTACTGTTTGGATTGACTAAATGAAAGATCACTTTCTTTTCTAAAGAACAAAATTTAACAAAGTTTATTGTTACCTTTTTGCAAACAATATAGTGAATTTAATACATGATTTTAATGTTAGGCCTTTGATCAAGATATCTTTGAATTTAGAATTTTATACCGCGGTTAACTTATCTATTCTTCGTTGATGTCCCTCGAAGACTTCTCAGTCGAAATATCTTGCGAGCTTGCCGTAGTCCAAAGTTCCAAGAAATCCTCTTCTGCTCCTATCCAAGATGGTGTCAAACTATCAAAATTATCAGTCCTGATTACGTCCTATGACATAGTCCCGAAACCTATAACTCGATTACCACTCCCGACGAAGTCCCAATTTATGCATCAATATTACTTTCACATGCAATATCTGCAATATTATTTGCTGTCCTTCAAATTTCACAATCTGATAACCCGACTCTGACTATCTGCACTACCTCGCTCCCTCTCACGACCCACGATCCGTTCAGACACGCGATGCCGGTCAGAATGAATTCTTCTTGCATGATTCACCCCTCGAAGCTTCCTATTAAACTCCCTTCTTTTTTTTCATAACATTTGACCGTCCTTCTCTCACCCAGCCAATCCATGCGTTCGTTATATTTTGATGTAGCTAACCTTTCGATCGTCTAAACTTCTTAATGCATATTCCACCATATTGTCTTCAAATAAATGTTAGTTTATATTCATGTGACATATCGGTATGTCACAATATAGTAGGGGTATCTGTTTTTTATTCTGGTATGGTTCGGGTTTTTAGCGAGTCTAAAGGTTGCAAGGGAAGGGATTTGAGGTAAATAATAATAAAAGTTGGTGGCTAAGTACGTGATGTGATATTCAATGAGTTGATGATGAATGATGAGATGATGATGAATTGATGACAAACCACGGTGCATTGGTAATGGTTCTGAGAAATTGGTTCCGAATGATTTGTAACTTTTTTAGATTGGTTTTTGCGGAATTTATCCAGATGGGACAAGCATACAGCAGTAACGGTCTTAGAATGGTTTTGTATATTGCAATTGAGGAATGATATGGTAATTGGATGTTTAAAGGTAGGATGGTAGAGAAGAATGCTAAGACTGGCGAGAATGAAACACTTGAGGAAGATGAAGAGGTGGGTGGCAGAGACGGGTGGAAATAATGGTGATGGGGAGTGATGATGAATGACTGCGATGAGTTCCTGGCATGGGCGAGCATAGAGAGGTGCTGCGGATCGAGACCTCACACAAAGAGCTTGAATGGAATTCCGTAGCTTTACGTAATGAAATATTTTATTTTCGCATACGTGTTAAGACCTCAATAAAATCGATATACATAACGTGTAAATATATTTTAAAATTTGCAATGATGACAAACTGATGGAAGTATTAGTATATACTTAATTGTTATCGTATCTACACGTTTCAGTATTATTGCCTTAATGTCTAGGGATAACAATTATGAAAAAAATCGGTTTCTTACTTAGTTACAAAAGGCAGCACATATTGTGCTACATTAACTTGTTGACTGCCTATTTTCAATTTTTTATTTATATAAGACGTTCTTACATTTTGCCAAAAATAGTTTACGTCAAAAACTGCAAAATAATTACATTTTTAATGCATTTTATATTTTCAATTTTTAAAATTAGAAATTGATCTTACTGGAAATTTCATGTGAACTTTTGTAATGTGTGAGAAAACAGATGAGATAATTCCAGTAAACAAAAAATAACTGACTTATTATTTTAGCGAATTTTGATAACGTGTTAATTTATAAATAAAGTGAAATAATATTAAAGGCTTTACTTAAAAAAATTTTTCTTAACACTTTCCAAAATTATAAAAAAATGGAAATTGCGCCTTGGATACTATTCACAAATAGGCTGAAAATAGTTGTTCAAATAAAATGTCACTAGTAAATAAAAAGTGTAATGTATAAGGATACCAGACATTAGTTAGCCTGCCTCTCATTTCAAGCTGTGCAAGCCTATGATTCATGAGGAGATAATCTTAAATAGATAACGGAAATTATTGAAGCAGATGGATGATGAGGATGGATGGTGGAATGGGTAACAAGGTTGGGTGGCGAGGATACTGTAGCGTCGCCTGGTCCGGCGCCGGTGCGCCGGGCCGCTTCGGGGAAACCCGCGTTAAGCCGGATGTGGATGGGGATGGAGAGCGGCGGCGCCACGCCGCGCCGGTTGGAAAAGCCCTTAGGAATCCCGGCTGGAATTTCCTTGAAAAAGGACGCGCGCGGAGGCGAGTTTAAGAGATGTCGGTTGCAGCTCTGGAAAGGCTGGCCAGCGAGCCGTATGACGCCCGCTGCTTGTAGGGTGGGGGCGAGCCGGCGGATATTTAAGGCCGCGCCGACAGGCGCCTCGCGGGATACGCTGGGTGTCGAAAGACGAGAGGTATCTCCAGTGCTATCATTGCACGTGATCTTCGGGTCGAAGATCGGTTTGGCGACAAGCCATGTAACTGGTATAGTTACGGGACTCTATGTCCGACAGCTTCGCACCTCGCGTTGCTTTTTGCTGCTTCCGAAGCAGTGGTTCTGGGCGAAGGCCTAGGGACGGTCGCGGGGTTTCGCGGCTAAGAGAACTGAAAGGTTGCCAAGGGGTTAGATTTTCGTATTAAAATCTTTGTACATCAATTGTAAATATTCTGTAAATATATTGTATATATAAATCAGAACAGTCGTCTGTGTTTTTCATCCTAGTACGTCACAATACTCTGCAAGGATTCTGGAAGATCACCTCGAATGAATGTCTGGACTGGGTAGATGCGATGAGCAGTGGAAAATTGTGTCGAGAATGTGGAGCTGAAATAGCCTGCAATGAGGGTTGGACACAATTTTCGTCTACGATGGGTAATGGAGTTGAGTGTTGAGGATGATTGACAGTGAGGGTTGGCGTGTATAGAATGATTTTTCTATGAATGAGTCAAAGTGATAGTTTGCTAAACAAGTGAACATCACATATAATTCAGTAAAGTATCATTCCGCCGCGACAGCTGTTTAGTCACGCCTCTTCGTTAAGTGTTTATGGCTTCTATGAAAGCATTCCTATACAGAAGTCTAGGAGTTTCGCTTAAGTATATGCACGTACGTGAGTCCGGGAAATATTTAAATTTAATTACGTTCGAGGAAAGTCTCATAACATGCTCTCGCAATCAGTAAAAGAAAACTGCCACGAATGTAAATAGAAAGCTCTCGATCACAGCACGACATACAACAACACAATAGCCGTTGCACCAGTACTCACATTCAAGTCTCGGTTTTAAAATAAATATTTAATATGTATCTCACAAAACGTCAATTCAATGTAATGTTTATAAAAAAAGAAGAATTTTTACTGCAGATCATATAACACTGCATTTCCTAAAATTTCATTAATTTTTCGTGGCGCACTATATTTTTGACGGACGAGGACATCACAAAAGGAAGCGTCGAAACCATTTACAAATTAGCCAACTGTAAACGAATGAATGCAAGAAGGAAGTCTAATGGGCTGAAGGACACAACAACCAAAGAACCATCAGTGATGCTGCCAGCATTAGCTGTCACTTTGGCTCATTCTTAGGAAAATCGTTCTATACGGGTGGTTGGAAAGTGTTGTGGACAGTGGCAAATATTGAACATTATTTGAAGTATACCACACTTCATGAAAGCTACCTCTTAGGTTGTGTTTTATTTTGAGCTTTTTTGAAATCCCAATATTATAAAATACCGTTCTTAATAATTTTTCTACAAGACAATTACACACACCACAAACTTCTGGATCATTAACACACTCCATTTTCAAAAAAACTTGAGGGAATCGTAACTTACGAACGACCAGAGAAAAACTTCACCGCAAAATTTTGCGGTGCCTACTGACCGACCAAACGCGCATCTTCCCCTCTCCCCGCCCGTAAAACATGAGGAGCCCCAGGTTATCGCGGTTGACATGCGGTTCCTCCGCCTGCCCTAGCAAATTCTCTGGACATCATTAAGAACTGTTTGAAACTTCTCACTCTACCCCACTTCACAGCGCTTACGGAAGCGGAAGATTGACTGGCTCTCGGTAGCAAAACAGAGTTATTTTCCCGCATCTGTTTTAAAGCTTTCAAAATCTCAATAACTTTTCAGAGGATTACCAAACTTACGAAATATTTATACGACGAATTACTAGGTATACAGGCGGTATACGCGGTGTGTCGGATAATTCGCCACTGGTTGTGAGACTATGTGGAGAGGACGAGTTGCATGGATGGGTGGGAGAATAAGTGAATGCGTCCGGGAAAGGGGCGAATGGCGGGAGTGGGCGGCGGGGACGGATAGTTGAACCAGGGTGCGGTGCGCGGAGAGGGGACGGGAGGCGGCGTCTGCCACTGACAGCATGTTCCGCTTCCTGCACCGCGGCGGGGGTGGCAGTGCGGGCGGGGGCGGGGGCGGGGCAGGGTCGTAGAGGAGGCGGGAGCAGCTGGCGACCGCGGCCACAATTACGAGGAGGCGGCCCCGACGCCGGCGGCGGCGGCGGCGGCGACAGCACCCGAGGGACCTACCCGCGGAGGATGCAGAGGAAGCGGCCAAGTGGATGGTTTTGTGACGGCAATGATGGAAAAGAGAATATTCTCATATGAGTGAAATTGATTCACAATGCTGTTATGGTTCTTGTTTTTTCCTTCAATGAATTATATTCATGAATAGAAAAACAGAAATATCCATTTTTTTGTAGTCCCGGTGATTCTACGGCAGACACAATAGATTTCAACAATGGCAACTTACTGGTTTATTAAATTTAAAAACATTTCCTATTTCAAAACTAAAAAGAAACATTTATTTACAATTTTAACAATAATAAAAATGAGAATAAAGGCTTTATATAACTGGTAACTGAAAAGAAAAACAAACACAATACTAAATGTTATATGAATATGTCTACAGTCCGTTTGTTGCAAAACATAACTTTTTGCTTAAATTCTCAAAACGCCAAATATCGTCTTTATATTTTGAGACCATATCTCTTCTACATTCTAACACATATATTCCTTATAAATATTCCAAGACGTTTAATTTTCCTCCATGTTCCAACACATTTTATATTTATTTTATATTTCCAACACATTCTTTTTATTTTACGACATAAAACTTTCGTCCAACTTTCAAGACTACAACGTTTGTCCGTTCAGCGAGACGTCTACCATTGTTCTAGTTGTTAATTCAATTATTAGATGTATATTGTTCATCTCCATAGTATCTGAACTTGCCAACATGTATTCCAGTTCCAAGTGGGCCGTGCACATAAACGCCTTTCTGGACATACATGCCGCCTTGACTCGTTACAATGCATTCGATCTAGACAAACGATCACTGATTACATAGTAGTAGATTTGAAGAAATACTATACCGTATTAACGGAACTGTAATACTCACCTTGAAAAGAATATCAGAAAGGAAACAAATATTTAACTTCAGTAAAGTATTAACTAAGCCAACATGTCAATATTGAAAGAAAAATTATTCAATAATCAAGAAAGATTGCGCAATATTCACGAAGTGGTGAAATTTAAATGTCTGAGATCTCAAGCTAATTGTAGGCATACAGACAGGAAAAGTAATATAAAAATCTGAGAAGAATGTGATATAAGTAAAGAAAATTATTAACTATCAAAATTATTGAATTCAACACAAATGAAGGATTCAGGAGGACCATCAGCTTCAAGGAAGTTTACAGTACATCCAAGAACAAAAAAGGTGTTCGCCAGAGGAAAGCGAGGGCCAGCTCTGTTAAAAACAGTGGCTTATCAGGCAGCGCGTGAATATCTGAAGATGAAAAAGAGCAGATGATTAGAATAATCTTTAAGAGAGTTGCATTATATCTCTAGTTTTTCTGTACGTCTGGATAATTTTCAAAAGAATCCGCAACGAAGAGAATACTTAATTTTCAACACAACGTATGTTGGTCAAACAAAAAGCGACACAGAGGAATAAGCTCACATTGTGACTTTTTTTAAATTCTAGGAAGGGTGTTTGAAATTTTTGAAGTTGAATCACATGATCTTCAGTGTTTTCGTTAAGTTGTTCTATGAATTATTTACTGCATCTATATGTTGATTTTTATCTTTCACTTAATTTATTTCATGTCGTTGCATCTTATTTCACTTCACAAAATTTTATTTTGATGAAATAAATACAGAATTATATGAAGGGCTATTCGGTTGAACTACTTTTTGCTATGCTTTATTTTTCTGAAACATTGTAATTCCGTGGAAAATATATATCTTTGCAGCATGAAGATATTAAAACCCTACTACGAGACACACATTCAAATAAGTAATAAATAGACAACAATGAATAAAACCATTTAATTAGAAAATTACATGAACAATTCTACTAATGATTCTCTAATAAGCCTTCCAACTAAATAAAACCTTCAGCTACCACTTCCATGAACCAATATCACTAATTTTTAAATCGTAGTTACAGACATAAAGAAAACGTGTTATAGGATCTCTGGGACACCTTCACCAACTGATAGATTTCTTACTAGTCATCGTATATACCGATTGCTTTGCAGAAAAATAAATTGTAAATTTAATTGCACGTGTGATTGACAGAGAGCACGTCGCCGCCAACACTTTACCAACGTGATTTTTTATCGTTTTTTAAATTTTTTTTATTTAACAAAATGAGCTGGTTATACAACGCTCAGTCAAATGGCATTTTAATTCTTAGGAGCGAGCATTTTCAGACGAAAAGATGTGAAGGGGGACTACGACTACCTTCCATTAAACATAGAATGAAGCGATGTGAGATATCAATGTGGGGGAAACATATTGTTGACTATTGATGGCCAGACTATTTATTTCATTATCTAATATCAGCCAATTTACGTAGGAAGATGTAAAAGGGGAGTCAACAAAAAACTTATACTCGGAATGTAAGCGTTCCTGCTGGTGGCTGACAAGTACGGCGATGTCCGCCGACAGCAGCCACGGCGATGTCCGGCGAGTGTCGGCGATGTCCGCCGTCACTCGGGGTGGCTCGGCTCGCCGGCAGCAACCACGAGGGGAGGTGGATGCGTTTCCATGGCCTCCGCGGGTGACGCTGCCTTCTGCTTCAACTGCTGCGCACCGTAGGCTTTTACTCCCTCATAACATATTCAAAATAGTTATTAATGACGGTCTGCTCCGGATTACAATGCTCGTACTGTCTACTTCACCGTCACACTGTTCACTACTGCACTGTCTGCTGTCCTCACCGTTCGCTCATCCACAGTCATGCGGCCACGTTGTGACCCCTCGTCTCCAGAATTACTTCTCGTCAATGTTCAATTCTTGGCCCAGCTGTTTTCGGTCATCACTGGGATTTCGTCACAGCAGTATTTTTCGCATTGGAGCCTGTCTCACGTTTTCATTCTCAGTACTCAGTTGCTACGTTTCTTGGTGCCTTTCATGCCTTTCGACCCGCCATTTCCGGCCCGCTCTCCATCGTCTATTACTCAACTGCTGTTTTTCTCGTTCCGCGTGCGTGGCTCACTCGAATCGCTGCGTCCAATATATATATATATATATATATATATATATATATATATATATATATATATATATGGAATCGCGCAACAGATCCCTCTGTCATGCCTATTTGGTCCCCGGCTCAGCGTACAATGTCTCCCATGGGCCTCCTCCGCGTGCCCTCCCACCACCCTGCCTCATTCTTTGCCCCAGGCGATCTTCGGATTGAGTACCGGGACAGTCACATTAGGGAAGACTGTAGCACTTCGCCTGTTAATCCCTAAGGGCGCACCATAAAATAATCAGGGGACAGCTGACAGTAGACGCTGCTTCTGTTTCTCGGAGATCGTTTCTCGGAGATCGCCACGCGCCCAAGGTCGCACACAGGCGACCAATTAAAAACAGAGCAAAGTAGGTCGCTAAGAGGAGGGATTTCCTAGAACCGGAAAAGATTAATTGAAGGTTCCAGAAGCATGTTGATCTGCCTCAGGCGAAGAATCACGCACGTCACGGAGCACAGAAATTTCCAAATGGATGGGAGAAGAAATCGAGGGAGAAACAGAGGATTCAGAAAAAGGACGCTTGTTATGGACACTCGAGTTGGGGACGTGAGAGGACACACGAGCTGGGGACGTGAGAGAAAACACTCGAGCTAGGAATTAGAGAGAGGAGACTTGAGCTAGTGATTTTAGAGAGAAAGACTTTATAAAACTAGATTTAGGCAACTTATGGTGGAGTGAACTATCTACTGGCGTAAGACTGACCAGTACCTGATGGCCTGAGCAAATCGACTATCCAACATTCACTCAATCGGAGTGAATTCCGTGTGGTGGATCAGTCGGACCGACACCCTAAAAGCAATTCAAAGGGTGAGCGAACGCAGACGAGGTGGCGTGTGATGGCTTCGTCTCGCGTAATGGCAACGAAATCATCGCTTCGAGCTTGGTCGCGGACGGCTGCTGACGGACTTCCCGGGCATGCAACGGGAGCACAAGATCCATTCCTGGTGTGCACGAAGCCACTTCAACCGTGGTTGGCCCAAACCCCACCGCCGGAATTGACCGGTAAAGGCCCGCGGGCGTGCAATCCCACCAAAGTGCGGAAATAGAATCATCGCCATAATTATTTCTCTGTATTTGCCCATCTCCATTTAAGTTAAACAACAGTACTTGGTGGGATATTTTAAGAAAATAGTAATTTCAAATTGTATATAAGAGCTTTCTATTTGTCAATAAACGTTTTACCGCCACTTAAGACGGGTTACACCTTATAAAATTGCATCTATGTGTATTATTAAAATAGCTAGTAGACATAATTTATCCCTTCAACCCAGAGCACCCAAAAGTTTTTCAATGTCGGAGCAGGATGGCAGGTAAGATGCATGCTTGACGTCCACTGAACGTATTTAGCGTGTGTACCCCGTCATTTACCAATTACCGGTGCACTACGTGTATGACAGTAAACCCCTTTCTATAGTGACTACTCCACGGGTCATTTCAATATAAGTATGTCGATAGATGTAAGATCTTGCCGCTTGATGCAGTGTATATCGTTTACAATTTCGCAAGGTAGCGTTTCAGGTGTAATAATGGCGTTTTGGTACTGACTATGTTTGCATATATTTATTTTTGTGGTGTATTTTGTTGAGAATATTTATACATAGGGTTTTCATTGGTTTTACTGAAGTAGTGAAGTTGTGCAGAGGTAATATCATATTCCAAATCGTTGCACTCGATGTTGCCTCAAAAGACGCAAACTAACATGAACTGGTCGTAGGGAAAGAGAAAGTCAGAGCAGATGTAATTTCGTGTTCTCTTTCCTTTATCTATGAAATGTCAGTTTTGTTATACTTTGTACTTCACATGTGAGAGAAAATCTCCTAACCAGTTTACTCTGTGTTGCTTAAATAGAAAAATAAGTTTACCTATGAGCAATATATATTAATTGTGTGTGTGGCTTTGTTCATCATCATTTTAGCTGCTGTAGGCCACTAGTAATAATGAATAAAGTTCTCTAATGGCTAATAACTAGAACTCTTTGCATGCAGCGACCTGAGGTTCGATTTCCAGAGGGAGCAAAATTTACTGTCACTTTTCACCGTCATATTCAAGTTCATATACGAATAACTCGCTAACAAGGTGAAAGCATTTTGTAGGCATAGAAAGGCTTTCGTAGGTAGAGAATAATAAGTGACATAATTATGACATAAGGAATTGCGACCAACTTACCACATGTCTTCCGAATCCAAGGCCTGGCCATAGTCTCATGCATAGAAATGCATAATAATAATAATAATAATAATAATAATAATAATAATAATAATAATAATAATAATACCAACTATAATAATAGTTTTTATTATTAATAATAACAATGTACTGTAGTAGCATTTAGCCTATGTACTGTATAGAACATCGAAATATCTGATAAGTTGACTTATTTTTACGTTGAGATACGAAATTTTTGTCTCCTTGCATACACGACATAGTCTTCTACTCTTTGAATTTAGAAAATTTCTCTGAAAATACCATTACCTCAAGCATATCAACTTACTTAAAAAAGGACGATAATTTGTGTATGCAGAGACATTTCCAAAAGCTCAATTACTGACGACTCGTTGAAAAATATGGAAGGCGCTCTTGCAAAAACCATGATCACTCTGACAGTACGAATCATCCAGATTGTCATCTAGTTAGATATACATTCAGGGCGAAAACAGGCAATTCTGATCAAATAAGGAAATCTCACATCTACTCAAGAATATCAGATCTCTAGACAATTCAATAATAGTAATAGTAATAATAATAATAATAATAATAATAATAATAATAATAATAATAATAATAATAATAATAATAATAAGAGAATGTGAGTATGTCCAGTATTTATTGCCAACGGATAAAAAACAATTAGCAACAAAAACCAACATAAGCTGTTATCTAAATCATGAAGTTTTGTAAGTTCATAGAACGATTTATTATTTATTTAATTTACTATGCTTAAATAAACTTCAAGTGTTATTTAATTAACTATTTTTGATTTCTGATTATTTCATTACGCCATTATCATGAATTTCTCCATTAAATTCAATTTATTTTAGTATTTTATTCACTTATCTAGGCAAAAGGATAATTAAGAAACTAAACAGAAAAATGTTGAGAAATGTTGAGATTTTTAACATAGAAATCTTCATATAAAATTAAAAATAGTTAAAAATTGGAGAAGTGGGTATCATAACGATGTTCGGTGAAATTATAATCATGTAAAACAAATGGTATTATATCCGAGACAAAAAGATAAAATGTAAAACAAAATTTTTTTATGTCAAATTAATGAAAAGGAATATTAGAGAGAAAAAATAACACCGCACACACAAACCACACAGTATACTGTATATAAAAACGCCAAATGCGTGAGTTCATAGTTGTTTTAATTAAAACTAAAAACAGAGTTTTATATTATTTTGTGTGAAAGTTACTTTATTTGCCAACATACGAAAGTACAAAACTAACCAATTTTTTATAGAGAACAATAGCATTTATGCAGCAAATGAACACAAAATCGTGTTTATTATGGACACGAATAAAAATAAGGGAACAGACAGCACAGAAAATATAGCAATCAATGTTTATACTGTTCCAAAGAGAAAGAATAAAAAATGGAATAGAGACAAAAGAGATGGAGACTTAACACATGCATATTCGCGGCATTTAAGAACCGTGTAAAAAAGTATAATACTCATAGCTCCCTGGGGGAGGCGGAGGGACTGACAGAGGGACAGGCAGAGGGACAGGCAGAGGAACAGGCAGAGGGACAGGCAGAGGGACTGACAGAGGGACAGGCAGAGGGACAGATGGGAAGAGCAACTGAGGGACCGACGCAGGAGCATATTTTTGAAAAAAATAATTTTCGCTAGAAAAGGTTACAACATGATTTTTTTTCAAAACCTCGATATTTTCTGCAATAATTCAAAACATCTGTACGAAATATATTCATAAGAACGTACTCTTCATAAACACCGACGAGTGCTAAAAACGAACACAGTATTGCCAGCGAAGCCGAGCAAACAGACAGCGACAGTCGGAGTGAAGGACGAAAAGAAGCCGACTCCGCAACGGAATCATTTGTTTGGCGCGGCTGCGAGGCGGCATAAAGCAGGCCTTTCCCCGTAAGTACCAATTTCGTCAAGCCGCCTTTCGCGCCTTCCCGGCACTCACAAAGGCTGCATAAACCAGCCAAACCAAAACAGAACGAGGCGAGGCGAGGCGCCGCGCCGCCGCGCAGGGCGGGCAGAGGCCAAGTGCGGGTGCAAAGAAGCCCTCGGCCCCCGACAAAGGGAAGCGCGGGGCAAGGGCCACACGAAAGAAGGCGAAGGACACCAAGGGAGGGTGAGGTTGGTGAAGAAGAGGGTGGGAGAGGGGCGGGGCTGGATGGAAGGCGAGCAATATTGAGGTTGAGGCATAGAGTAAAGAATTATATAGAGGGTTCATCAGGCTTGTTTCGAGCTACCTCCTTTGAATAGTTTCTCGCCCGCCGATAGAAAGCGCCCACGTCGCGGAGTGTGAAGGGCAGAACAGAACTGGCTGTTGGTGGAGGCACAGAGTAAAGATTATACCTCTTTAGTCTATGATTGAGGCGGTTGGGGTTGGGGGACAAGAGAGTGGATAAGGGAGATAAATTAGGGCGAAGGGCAGCAGGGGAAGGCGGTGTCGAGGACGGAGGTTGAGAAGAAGGGTGTGAGACGGTAGGGGAAGGGAGGGGACAGGTCAATAATGAGGTTGAGGTGGTTGGTGTGAGCCGATAGGCAAGAGTCAGACGAACGGAAACAGATTAGGTCGAAAGGGGACCGGAGAATTTGTGTTCGAAGTGACCGACTAAGTAGGCGGAGGTGGTATGGAACGATAGGGGTAGACAGGGTTGGTAGGCCTATGACTGACGGCGAGTATTGAAAACTGCAGAGAGAGGCGTCATTAGGGAGTGATAGGGAACGCAACAGAGAGATACAGAGCAGCGAGGAACGGTTAGGAGTGACGGAGGACGATAGGGAGAAATGGGGAGCGAAGGATAACAACGGGGAGCGATAGGGAGTAGTGAATATCCGAGGATTGAAGTTCGAAGCTGCTGGAAGCAGAGAAAAGGAGGGAGAGAACGAGAGGGAGAGATGGGGAGCAAAGGGTAGCAGCGGGGAGCGACAGGGAGTCGTGAATATCCGAGGATTGAAGTTCGGAGCTGCTGGAAGCAGAAAAAAGGAGGAGAGCGACGATAAGAGGCCCAGAAAGCGCATATTATGAGGGTAGGGAGAGCACGGAGAAGGCGGGGCCCCTGGCGAGTGACACGGAGCAGGGGAGACTAGTGACGAACAACGTGGTGGTGTAACGAAGAGTACGTAACGAAAAGATAGTTAGTTAGTTAATGCCTTATTTTACGTGGAGAGACTTGATCCATCCGGCCCGCTCTTCTACCTGACCACGCATAATTTCGCTACGCTCCTTTCACCATCTAGCGGAGAAAGGAGGTATTATCCAGGGCGACGAAACAGGCGATTTGAATCTAGCTCGGAGGATTCTTTTAGGCTTGAGAATTATCTTTTACACGAAGTAAATCTACAACATGGGACAGTCCGCTTTACTTCCCCTCCGAAGGAAGGCGTGCGAAGGACTTTTTCGCCTTTAAAGCTCCACGGCTTCGATCAGATTTGAACCCGCAAACTTTGCTATAAGTGTCCGATTCGCTAACCGTTACACCACCGAAACCTGACGGGGGCTGGCAGAGAAAGGCAGCGTCTGATAGCGTGATTCGGAGGGTCGGGGAGCGATGGGGAGCAATGGTGAGCTGCAGGGTTGATGGTCGACGGAGACGTCTTGGCGCAAAGACTCCGTGCGGCCCCATTGGTGCCATTAAGTCGCGATGTCTTGGCAGAGCGATGTGATGATGAGGAATGTGTCAGATTCCAAGCCATGAACGTGAAGGGGAAAATATAATGGTTTGAGAAGTAGATGTGTTATAATTCAAAATGAATTTCACAATAATTGACTAACTAAGAGACCGCTTAATACATGTTTTTACTTTCTCCCTTATTTGTGTTTACCGGACGGGTAAAATTATCTCATTTAAACGCTTGTGGGGCCCCCCTCTAGATATCCGAGGAAGGAGAATTCAAGGAACCCAAGAGTTGGGCCATGGGAGGCGATTTTATACGAAATAGTAAAAATTAAACCTTAAGTTCTTAGAAAATAAAATTTAATTTTTTTAATTTTTTAGTATATATTTATTTTTTAAATCACTTATCAACTTCAAATGCTACCGTGAAAGTAGGAATTGATGTAACAGTATTCCTATTAAAGGAAATCGAAGTATTATTATTAAATGCGTCGGTTACGCTTACTTCAGCAATAGCGGACTTAAGTTGCTTCAATATATTACATTGACATTGAATTTTTCCATCGACAGAGTTAATAATTGCAATTTATTTTTTTTAAATTTACCGTTAAAATGGATTCGAAAGAAAGCACTACCATCTTAATTCACAACATTTTGTCATCTGTATCCACGGAATTCTGAAATACCTCGGCATTGATAAGCGTAATAGTGGTATAATGTAGAGCGATCCATTATTCTACGTGATTTCGCGTCGTACGTCAGTTAATTACCACCCACGGCCACAGAAGGCCGCCAGGGCAGGTGCTGGGTGCTTTCTGTAGATACCACGAGTAGCATGCGGCGTCGCATGCGACTGCGCTGTCGGCATGCGACTGGAACGCGTTTGCGCGCGTGCTCGTCTCGTTAGAGCCGCATTCAGATGCTTTGTTGCGCCAAATTCTCGCAGCGAGGCGACACGCATTCAGCGTCCAACGGAATTGGATATCGCACGAGACGTGTTGCAAGAGGCGAAACACTCCCTTTTCATTCCTTTGCTAGGAATGTTGGCTCCACGAAATATTTAAGAGAAGATAAATGTATCTCAAATTTAATGAAACCACCATATTCAGTATTAGTAGAGAAAATACGAAATCGTATACAAATACTAAAATTAATCATGTTAACACAAAAGAAAGGAAAGGCTGCTGTGAGAAAAAATCTTGCTTAAATTAAAAAATACTCCAAGACAGTTTTAAAGTAATTAAATTTCTAAATGGTAAAAAGATGACCTAAAAATGAAGGATAACGCCCAAATGAGTTAGCCCGACTTGGTCATTTTATCACTAATAATACGAACACAAAGAAGCAAATTCTTACATAATCCAAAAAAGGTGATGCCTATGAGAAAGTGTTTGTAAAATCTGTAAACATAAGATTTAAAATAATACGATCAGGCAAAAAATTGCGCAAATAATAGATTTCTTCGGATATTTCTTCATTTATAGCTGGTAGAATTTTACATTTTTCATGGGGTGCTCCGAGAACACAAGATATAACATAAGTAGAAATAATAGAAACACAAGTAGAATCTTTAGTCATGGGTTTCATATAATGCTCAACCTACAATATAAAATGAGGGAAAGTTGAAAAAACAAAAACATATGCTTCCCCCTGTCCCTTCTTCAGTTGGAAATTCTGAGTGGGTACATGCTCTACCGCTCCTTCTGATGTAAAAGCAATGGCCCCAACGAACAATTGAAGTGAGTGCAGATGCGAAATGCCTTCGAGTGTTGGGGTGGCATCCGTCAGAGTCAGTGGCCGCTTTGATCGCAATCCAGCCCTTCCCACCTCCCCTCCCCCACCCACCGCCTCCTCCTTCCACCCAAGTCCCGCTTGGCTCGGACTTCGTGTTGCACGGTGAAGCCATCTGGACGTGGTAACCCCTAAGCCCCTGCCCGCCTCACGTATCCAATCTCCCGCGGCCTCGCCCCGCCACGCAGTCACCTCCCAGGGCCCCGGCCCGCGAAATTCCCTAACCGAAATTCTCAAACCATCTCGCCACTTCCCCCCTCCCCGTTGCCTTGCCCCCGCCCACTCGCTGTTCGCGGACACGCTCACGGCCCCTTCTGGCCCCCTCGCTGCGCCACAGCCGTCGCCGCCCCGCTCTCTCCCAGTCACCTCGCTTTACGCCTTCTCACCTCCTCCCTTACCATTGTATGCGACCACCCCAGTTCCCGTGCCCATCGCTTCCTGACATGTGTATTGGCCTCTCTCCGATCTCTCCGCATCCATTCACGCCTCCATCCCACACCTCCACACGCAGCTCACGCCTTCATCATCACCCACGTCTTCACCACCACCCTCGGCAGCGAAGCAACGTTTACAACACGCTTGCCTTATCCTTCTTTCTAGACACCATCCCGTCGCTTTCCTTTGCTTCTTCACTCTCTTCTCCGCCCTCATCATCTTCCTCGCCCTCATCTTCCTCGCCATAATCTTCGTCGCCATCATATTCGTCGCCATCATCTTCCTCGCCCTCATCTTCCTCGCCCTCATCTTCCTCGCCATCATCTTCCTCGCCATCATCTTCCTCGCCATCATCTTCGTCGCCATCATCTTCGTCGCCATCATATTCGTCGCCATCATCTTCCTCGCCCTCATCTTCCTCGCCATCATCTTCCTCGCCATCATCTTCGTCGCCATCATCTTCGTCGCCATCATCTTCCTCGCCATCATCTTCCTCGCCATCATCTTCCTCGCCATCACCTTCCTCACCATTACCTTCCTCGCCCTCATCTTCCTCACCCTCATCTTCCTCACCCTCATTTTCCTCACCCTATTTAACCTCGCCCTCATCTTCCTCGCCCTATTTATCCTTGCCCTCATCTTCCTCGACATCATCTGCTTCGACATCATCTGCCTCGACATCATCTGCCTCGACATCATCTGCCTCGACATCATCTGCCTCGACATCATCTGCCTCGACATCATCTGCCTCGACATCATCTGCCTCGACATCATTTGCCTCGACATCATCTTCCTCGCCATCCTCTTCCTCTCCATCTTTCCTTCTCTCCTTCACACTTTCCTTCGTCCTGTTCTTATCCTTCTCGTTTGCCCTCTCGCCTTGCTCTACGCCCTCTCCTTCACTCGCTACGTCTCTGCCTTCCTGCGCACTATTCACGGCTTCCACCCACGCTCACCGCGTATCCGCCCCTCGCCACCATTTCCCCGCCCCCACCTCTTCCCCTCGCCAACGCCCCCCGCCCTCCGTCCCGTGCCAGACGTCCCTTTGGCCTCGCAATGCGCCCCGACCGCCAACGCCCCGCACCTCCCCGCTCCCCCCGCGCGGCTCGTTCGGCAACTGTTAGTTATTTACTCCCGGACGGCGCTTGGCGCGCCGCCAGGCCCCGGTTCGCATCCCGCTCGCGCCCCGCCTCCACGCCGCCCTCACGCCGCTCTCACGCCGCCCCCGTCGCCGCGCCCGTGGCCTCGCGCGAATACAGATGCGCCGCCCCACGCTGTGGGACAGGAGGCCGCACAAAGAGGGCAAAAAGTAAGGGAATCAAATTGCCCTTGCAGTGGTCTGCTCCGATGTTATCAATAGATTGCCTACCGTGGATGTACTGGCAGAACGTGCGGTACCAGGTTACTTTCCACAAAAGGATGGAAAGCTCACAGTAATTGGCAGGGTGTCAATAATATGTCCTATAGCAAATGTGTAGAATTGATTTATTGATTTTTTCGTGTTTCCGGGCGCGTCAACTGCTTCGATCATTAGTCCCGTCAGTATAGTGCATGTTTTTTTCGGGAGATGGCGGTGATCTTCCCCCGCTGGATGGCGAGATCCGGCACTGACCTACCGTCGGCTAGTGGGGTTTCTCCCTAACCAGGACTCTCCCACCAGCGGGGCACCGCCCCAGCCGAGACAAGTTCTAAGCTCCCGACCGGTCTCCCGGAATATGTGATAGAGTAGTGCTTGTTAGTGTAAGTGTGTGTGTAAGGGGAGAGGATAGGACAAGGAAGAGGAAGGACAGATCGCGCGCGGTCCGTGGCCCGTTTGGTAGGGTCAGAGGCGCTGCAGTGACATCAGTTGATGCACTGAGATACCGCTCCCGGTAAATGTGTAGAACTAACAGGTGTTTTTAAACACATAAATACACTGTTTCGTAGTTTTGCAGGTTCGTGGTTTTTGTAAACCAAAAAATTATTGAAGTCGTAGGCTTCCGCGGCCAGAATCATTAAGATTATCTTGGCGGTCCGGGTGATGCCGCGTTGAAGGCTTTTTCGAGATCTCGAAAAAGATGATCGAAACGTCGGCAATACAGCCTTCAACGCGGCATCACACGGACAGCCAAGGTAATCTTCAAAAAATTATTAAAGCAGTAGAAAACAATTATTAGAGCAGTAGCAAATTTATTGACTACAATTAAATCATAACGCTTTATATAAAACAGTTCTATATGCCAGCATAGTAGCCAATTTCATTGGGTACGTGTGGTAAAAGCAAAATATTAACTGTATTCATATTAAAATATCAACTTTTCTTAATTATCTTGTATAACATTACACATTCTTCTTATCCATATGCAATATTGACGTAACGAGTCACAACCTTAAGTATTACAAAAACATATCATGTACTGCACATCAAAGTAACAGAATTGCGAATTTTACACCAGAACAATGAATATAATGCTGGCTCACTTCATTCTTGAATAGTTGTGTGGAAGATATACATACACATGTCAAAATCTGAAGTAAACAAACAGTACCCAGGCACACCATTATAATTGGGAACTTAAATTTGCGTTCTTATTTTCCATATGAACTATGTAATAGTGATTTAAAATATCTAATATAAATTAATATTTTTTTTAGAAATGCAGTACTAATTTTCTTACGATATGCTTCTGAAATAATTCTGATAAGAATTATTTTTTAAGGTGACATCACTAGGTTTACCCCTGGTAAATTTCAAAACCGTCAATGTGCAAAATTGGCATTTAAAAGTACTGTCACAGTTTACTAGATACATGCCTGAAAAAAGGTATTCCTTAAAAGAAATAACAATCTTAATAATAATAATAATAATAATAATAATAATAGTAATATTGTCAGTAACTGTAAATATATTTATATAAAAATAACAACTGCAATATTTCAGAATTGTGGCAAAAGATTTACTTCTGATGTATTAAACGCAATTTTAATGTTAATTTATTGATGGCACACTCTTTACTGATTAGAAAAGTAAAGTGTCTTTTTTAATATACAGGATTTAAAAAATTAAATTTTGTTAACGGTAGTAAATGCGAAAGTATCATGGACCGGCACCATCATGAAAAATGAAGCCTCATCAAAGCTGATGAAGTCTTTCCGTCGTATTGCAATTGTAATAAATTTCTCAGTAAAGTTCATAGAGTCTTTGTTGTAAGTGTGAGCCTTACCTATGAATGATTTTGGCATATTGCAGAGATATTTAAAGACAGAGTGTATGTCGATGATGATATTACAGCATTGTTCAAACATGAACCCACATCCATAGGAGTTTATGGGATTCCCTGTCCTTGCTGCGCTGTTTACATCAAGACCAGTCAACAGAGCATTAACATCCGTGTCTCCGAACACAAAAGCAACTGACGTTTTTACCACAGTCATAATTAGGCAGTGGCCGAGGACGCTTTTTGTGGCCGTGAACACAACATCAAATTTGAAGACGTTGAGATTTCATCCCGTACACACACACACACACACACACACGCACACGCACACGCACACGCACACGCACACGCACACGCACACGCACACGCACACGCACACGCACACGCACACGCACACGCACACACACACACGCACACACACACACACACACACACACACACTATCATGCCCACCTACCGTGAAGCCATTGAAATTCATTTGTATTTTAATATGAAATAGGAAGGAATATATTTTAATAAATTAAAATTTTATAAAGTCATGGCAGTACCACAACTGCTTTAGGGGTGCGAATCATGGACTGTAAGAAAACTACATGAAATGAAGATACAAGCCACGGAAATGAAATTCCTCCGGAGAGTAAAACGCTTAACCCCTTTGGATAAAATAAAAAAAGAAGATATAGAAAAAGGAACTTAACACATTTTCTAACAATGAAAAATGAATACAGATCACGGTGGGTACAGAATGAATGTCTTACGAAAGGATCCCCCTACGTGCTTTTCTGTACAGACCACGGCCGAAACATGGAATCTCCCTAATCCGTGAAGTGAAGAAGAAGAAGAAGAAGAAGAAGAAGAAGAAGGTATAAAATTCCACTGGGTATGGATAATCGCACTCTGTCGGGTGAACCCAAAACCTTCCTAATGTCAAACATGACAAGTGCGTCATGTACGGACACGACATGTACGAACGGACCACATGCCGTGTCGTAGGTCAACATGGTCATTTGAGCACACACAGTATCATCTCCTCGTCATGCGGAGCGAGATATTCATCAGCCGACACCAAAGTCCAAGACGATAATCTCTAGCAACCCAGCGCAAAAAAAGTCAATCACTAACGAGTTGTCTGGGAGGGCACTTGGTCTACGACCACTTTGCCACTGAGGATGTCAGCCGCTGACGCAGACGAAATTCTGAAGATAGGATTTCCTGTAGACCACGCCCATTCAGCCTGGAAGGTAATTCGAATTGCGAATGCAGCCGTAAAAGCTTGCATTGGTTAATGGCACAATTTTCTTTTAAACGGATATAACAAAACCTCTAGCTAAATTCACAATTTTGGATGAAACCTACGTGCATGTCTTCTTCACCTTTACCTTCCTTCACCTTCCTTCAGTCAAGTCCAATCCCATACGAACGATTCACTGTTTTCAAGACCAATAAATCCAGAAACTACAAATAGGTACGATGACTCTCCCAAATATTTAAGTCCAATTTCTCACAGAAGTGTCATCAATTAATACTCCGTCATATTTTACTTCAAATGTTCCAATCAATTCAACACATCGAATAAAGCGTTCTATTTCATCTCTGCCCCAAAAATGCTAGGCCCAACTTTACGTACTCACTCCAACCGTTCAAATCTTTTTTGATTGCTGATTCTTACACTTTCTCACAAATCGGCAGTCCCCACGGCATCAAACACAGCCAACATGTGATATTCTAATCCAGTGGGCCTTAACTATTTTTGCTTTTGAGTGGATCATGGATGAAACACAATTCTATACAATTACATGCGACTCATTACCGCGCTTCTCGGTGGGTGAGTGAGGGATAAATTTACTGGCCTCTGAACCCCCAGTGCGCAGGTTCGATCCCAGCCGATGTGCCCGGAGTTTCCACAGTAGCCATGTCACGATTGTGGCATGTAAAAGAACCCTGGGGGATGCCTGGAGGGGTTTATCCCTCCGCCAACATCCCATCTTAACGAGATCTCACTTTCTCCCAGTCAGTTCGGACCGACATCTGGCGGGCAATGTGAGAGTCAAATACCCGGGGCAATTAGAGGACCGCCCGCGAGGTGCACCTGCTCGATAAAAGTCCCCAGACCCGCGTCAGCGGTAGGCTTCCAAGGCAGTCTCCCCGCTACTAGTCGGTATGCTAAATAAATACGACTCATTAGGAAGTATTAACTGAGAGCGTTGGGGAAACCGTTCGCATGGGCGTGTGTGGGGCGTATGTGGGGGTGTGGGCGGGGCTGGGGCGTCGGCTCCTTTGCGGGCGCCGCGATTCTCCCGAGGCGGCCAGGCGAGGAAGCCGAGGGCCGACGGCAGAGAGCCTGGTCCGCGCCGCGCTATCGAGTGGCTATCGGTGAAATACGTAATCGATGTCTCAGGGCAAAGACCGCCCGCTGCCTGCCCCGCCCCCTTCTTGTGGGAGGCGCCCTACGGAGGCCAAAGGCAGCCCCTGCCCGCCGCCGCTCCGGTCGCTGAGCTGAGCTGCGCTGCGCTGAGCCGCAAGCACTTTGAAGGTGTTGGCGAAATGGAACGACCCGTCCGGAAGCGAACGTTGCTCACAGAGCGGCAGATGGACATTCGCAGACGATGCGGGTGGACGGACAGACGGATAAGACCTTATTTTTGCAAAGAGGGATATTGGAACATTTTTCCCCGTTACAGCGGTATAACCCCAGAAATTCTTTTGACGACAAAAGCATTTCTGTAGCCTTTACATATAAAAATAAAGGTTGCTGCGGCCGAGCCATATGCCTCTTTGCTTATAAGTCCTTATTTATATAGACCTTGTATTTATGTGTAAATTTACTTCTAGCTCTAATATTCTTTTTGTCGTCCTATTTTTTCGAAAATGTATCTTCAGTAACTTATTTAAACGTTCCCCTTCTCCTCATGCCCTATTTTTCAGATTGATGAATTGTCTCGGTATTGGGAAAGATTCGCATCATCTGGACTGTGGTCACTTACATCAATAGCCACATTCCTTGTGTACATAAAGAGAACACAATGCTCAAAATTGCTAGATTATTCTCTGACAATATAATATATGAAATATAAAAATTATTATATGATTTCAACTTTTGGTCTTAAAGATAAAGCAACTATAAATTATTAAAATGATAATTACGACTCACGCTGAAAGACAAAACAGCTTATAATCTTTATTAGCATCATCGGGTAGACACATACGTACAAACTAGTAGTGCTACAACAGTATTCTTTTCTATCATCATTTCTAACATTTACAATTTTCAAATATTCAGATTATTAAAAGCAAATGAGACGTACTTCATGCTTGTACGCTGTACTCGAAGAGAAAATAATCAAAAAATTTAGTGATTTTTTTTAGAAATAAATAAAATGTTATGTTTTCAAGTAAAGTACACCGAAAATCAAAATATCGTTTTGAAATTCGCATGGTCTCGTCTTTTTCCAGAACGACCAAAGAATATCAATTTTTTTGATCATATGAACGCACTTGCTTTTTTATTGATGGACAGATAAACAGATAATCAGACACAGGGATAGACGGTCGGTCAGACGGATAGATGTTTAGTCAATCATTATTTCGTTATCAATGACCTACAAAAAGCGAATTCTGACTGTGATGGAGAAAGTAAGTTACTAACCATAGCATCAAGAGTCATCCACGTTTTTGATATCTGGTTCACAATACGATGATAATCTGATGAAAAATCACCACTTTTCGCTACAGCATTACAGGATTTTTATCTTCACTACGTACGTACGCAGTACGTAAGGAAGAAAACATTTGCTTATTGCAAAAGGTTTTGAGATGTTCTACGGACAAACTTCAGAATACTTTGTATTATCTGCAATGAAGGGATGGGATTTGGTCCTTTGGAAGCCATTTCTTCCCAGCATGAACCTTTGGCAAAAAATCCCTGCTAACGCATTCAACATCGCTGTAGTCCGAGTTACTCGATTGTGGCATTCATCGACATATCTCGCGTTCCGCCTCAACCTCCTCAGAAGTATATAACATCACTCGTATAATTAATTTCAAGTCTTCTTAAATATATGCCATTTCTTAGACTATTATTTTAGACACACTGAATACCAACACAATCAAGATAGAAAGAAATCTACAATAGCATATATTGATACTCCTCAATATGATATAATTCTCTATGTAATCGGAAGAGTGAAGTATACTGAGATGACGAATATTGGAAATGCACCAACAACAGGACACTTCAATGAAACAGCTGTCAGAAGCGACGATTTCCAGCAACTTTGGAAAAGCAAAGTTTGCTTCTGCCATCGCCGGAAATAATGGTTTTCTTAGTAAAAAAAACTATGTTAAGCTCAACACATGTACATTTTCACAAGAGGGAACAAATACTGAAGAATACTTCTTAACTACTACCCAGCTAATCACATTCCATGAATAGATAACAGATATTTCAATTTTGAATTTCATGTAGATGAATTTTAGCACATCTTTTGACATACTATTTTAGCACATCTTAACTCATTGAAGCATAGCTTTTAGCCGGAATCTCACCACCAATGAGTATTATTATTATTAATTATAATAATAATAATTATTATTATTATTATTAAAGCAGCTATAAAACAAAAATCAAGACGTTATCGTAACCTACAAAAAATTCTGAATAGCATTAAGTTGGCCGGCAGTAGCACGCTAAGTATGTGCAAAGAGGTAACATGGGAGCAAACTTCTGATATCACATCCTACATCGCTGTATTCATCAATTACTTTAAGGTGCGCACATCTGAAGGAAACATGAATAAACAAATTCCTTCAGTAGCTACGTTCACTTTCACGAGAACCTCTGAACAGCACATTGAATGATGGATTGAGCCTCTGAGGACCCTGTGCATGAACGTGTTATAATGCAAATTTTTAAAATGCTCTCTCATACATTAAAATCCTTTGAAATGTGATGTAATCAATACGTACATTGTTTTAAATAAGTTGAGTAAAGCTACATACACGTTGAGGGGGATCAATGCCCCCTGAATTCACCACCGTCCTCCACGCGAAGGAAAACAAGGAAACAAAACAACAACAACAAAAAACAAAAACAAACAACACTCAGGATCAGTCAACCCGTAGCGCCCGCAGAATCCAGCTGATTTTCGAGGTCTCTGTTGCTTTCGGCGACGACTATCCTCGAGGGGCGGGAAGACGGTAGAGGCTTCTCAGCCTGGCAAAATACGAAGAGGCTACAAGAGAGCCCAAGACGAATAGGCACAAAGGCAGCGGGCCGTCGCCGAAAAGATCAAACACCAATCATGCGAAGTATACACACCGAAGCATTAAACCGAAAGCATCGACTAGAATGACAAATGACGCGAACCGGATCGGGCGAGCAAAGAGGAAAAGAGGGTGAGCGAGAAGGGGGGGCTGGGGGAGAGGTCAAAAGGTGCCGCAAAAAGCCGAAGAGCCTCGTGACAAAGCAAGGGGGCTTTCCTCTCCCCTCGCAAGAGAGACCGCAGGCAATTTGTCTGGGGGAATGCTTCGGCATACGCCACACCGAACAGCAACAAATCAGTTTTCGAAGAGAGGAGAAGGGATAGGGAAGCCTAAAGCATACCTCCTCCACACTTTAGGGGATTATTTGTGAGAACTTGGAGCTACATAAATATTGTGAAAGCGTATTCAGATTGATGAACTCAAGTGTTAGGGAGAGAAGTGATAAATTTTTCTATTGAATAATGGACTTAATGGATAACAAAATCACTTTTAAACAATGCCTCTTCCAAGAGAAGAATCTGAAATTTATTGAGTGTTAAAATGTATCACCTTCTCATGTTACTGAATGATAAATTGTAAAATAGGACAGCCAAATGTAGATACAATTTTGTAATACATTGCAAAGCTGTTACTGAAACGAAGTTAAAGTATAGTTGCGTAACGTAAGTACTACAAGTAAATTACTCATATCGGTTAAGAATAAATCCACTTTTAAAAGTTTTTCCAGTTTTATGAAGGTTAGCAAACTGGCTCCCAAAACGCGAATTCGCAGAGTGAAAATCTAGCAGTGATTTTTCGAAGAGCGTATAATTCTTAGTGTTTTAAGACAGTCTTAAAAATGTAAAAGACTTGGCAACTTGTTTGGAAAGCTTAAATCACTCCACCGGTCCCATACTAATAACGTGTTATTTCCGCTGAGCCACGGCACGAATCAAGTAACGAATAAATTGCCGAGACCGATATTGTGTCGGTCCTGGTGGCGAATATGGGAAAGAAAATTAGGTGATAGCCCAGGTGGAATTTGGAGCCAAAGATACATCAACCTGAGAAATTCCCAACAATTCAGCCTATATTAGAGTGGGACATTGGATCCCATTTTCAGGGCGAGATATAGACAAAAATACCACTTTGACTTAAGTGTAACGTGCCAATTGTTCAACATGCTAAATAATTTGGACACCCCTTGACCAACTTTGTGCTTTGGCTTTAGAGACTACATCCTCCAACAAACAGGGAGATAAGAGAATCGAAAGAAATTTTCTAAACGATGGAACGGAATAGTTATTGACCATGTGATGACACGAGATTGAAAGATTCGGCATACCTTGTGGTGCACCACACACGACTGGTAGCTAGACGCTATCACAGTTTTTAATGTACCGTCTTGCTCGATATGGTCCAGAATCATTCACACCCTTTCTTAAGTTTGTTATTCTACGACAATAGTTTATATTACTTATGTATTGGAAACAGCAATTCTGTTAACTGTTAATTGTTTGGAAAATAAAAATTGATGAGCAAAATTGATGAAAAAAGTTATGTTGGAACTTAAGCAAACAAGTTTCCTACATTATACATTCTCTACCCATTTATGCAATAATAAGTAAACATAAGTTTCCTTAAGGTAAAAAAATGATGCTATTTCTCTCGTTTTGAGTGATTTAAACGCTATATTCAAAGAGAGACGAATATACAAATATTATTAATTATCAATTTCAGATTTTTTGAAATAGGTATGTAGAAACTTTTCTCCCCAATATCACATGGCATTTTGCATGTATTATAACTAAGATTTGATAATGGCTTTGAGATAAAATTTTTATCGTTACGAGATGTAACGATAGAACTAGAAGTACAATAATGGAAATGTTCTATGAGGAACGAAATATGGAGCATGCTCCATACTCATCTACAGACTATTGAACAAAATTAATTATACTTAGATAAACAACATGGGCAAAATTTTAACGTCATCGTACATGGTATAATTCCTGAGAAAAGGTGGCACTTGGTATAAATGTATACAAACGATCACCGACTTTGTTTAGTATTTAGTATGCATTTAGTCAAAAATCAGTAGAAAATTGTATGAGACGTATAGGGGAGAAGATAACCCAAATTAATAACGAAATATTTTCACCGAACAATTACCTCACCTGTTTTGCATTCAAAAATATTTTTAAAAAGTGAAAAAAAAATCATTATACGTACATTTGTTCCATCCATATTTTACTCCGATTTTAACAAGCTTATGAGTAGAAAAGTTATGGTTTACGTCGATTTACAGAGAGACAGCACAGACCACGTGCGAAGTGTTTGTTATTCGTGAATCACGTGAGCAAGAATAAAAGTGAAGAGTGTCATCGGAACCAATAAGTCTTTCGGCATCAAGTAGATCTTTGTCCTCATACTTTTCGCTTGTATCATCAAATCTTACAGATTTCGTCAACAATTCATAAGAAAATCGCCCCAAAAAATCTTCAAAAGAAACAAATTGTAAACATATAACGTAATTTTTTTGACTCCCGACTCTTATCTCTTGAATTCATCCATTGTGGCTTTTCTTGTGAAATCCACTAACTTCTGCAGTTATCTATGTAATCAAATCGAAAATTACATAGCAATGTATCGTACATTGCTGCAGGGGCCTGCTGTCAAATAAACACACATTTTCAACAAAGTAATCGTAGGTCAACCAAGAAATATACAAATAAGAGAAAACGAAAAATATATTAACGATTTCAGTGTTGAGGATAGCGTCCACGACACGGACAACCTCACTGACAGGCGATAGCGTTGGCGGTTTTGAGGGCTAAAGGAAAAACAGCATTTGTTGAGACGAGTTGACGTTCAAGACACACAAGTTCACTGTGCAGGCGAAAGCAAAGATATCCTACAAGATGACAACAAAGGTTAAAACACAGGCAACATCAAAGGCTACAACAATCGTGAAAGCCAGGAAACAGCTCCGTTGAAAACACCCAAGGTGACGTACAAGCAGCAAAACAAAGGGAATACCAAAAGAGATTGCGATGGAAGTGTGTAAAAGGCGACAGGAAACAGCCGTTAAAGAAGTGCAAAGGTGTAACTTAAAAAAATGTGTCGGAAGCAATGAGTGTGGCACGAAAGGTTGCTATGGTGGCTGTGACGGAGGCGAAGACGGACGATGGGGCGGAAGTGAATGCAAAGGTGGCGATGGCAGCGATAGGGGAGGCGGTGGTGGAAGCGATGGCGCTGGCAATGTCAATGGAAAAGGGGGAGTTTCGGGTACGAGGACGTGTTCGGAGTCGGGAATAGAGATGGGAACGGGGACCAGGACAAGAACTGGAATCCAGTCGGAGACGGCCCAAAAGTCGGGGTTGGGGCAGCGATCGCGATCGGAAATGGAAATGGAAACAGAGACGGGAACGGGGGCGGGATCGGAGAAGGAGATGGGGATGGGAACGGGAGCAGGAACAGAAACGGGGTCACGGCTGGAGTCGAGATCGAGGTCGCGGTCGGGATTCGAGACAGATGGAAAAGGGATCGGGGCGAGGGTCGGGGCGAGGGTCGGGGCGAGGGTCGGGGCGAGGGTCGGGGGGTCGAGGGTCGGGGGGTCGAGGTGAGGTCGAGGGTCGGGGTGAGGGTCGGGGCGAGGGTCGTCAGGGCGTCAGGGTGAGGGGCGGGGTGAGGGTCGGGGTGAGGGTCGAGGTGAGGGTTGGGGTGAGGATCGGGGTGAGAGTTGGGGTCCGGGTGAAATTCGGAGTAGGGTTTGGATACGGAGCAGGGGACAGGTAGGTTACAAGGTCTGGTACGCAGACAGGGACGAGAGATACAGGGGGCGGGAGCAAGGACGGAAACAGTGTAGGGGTACGAGGTCAAAAACGTAGGCGTGGCGAGGCGAAATCGGTAGCGACGGTGACGGCACCGGCGTCGCAGCTGTCGAACGGGCCGTGGGACGGAGCGGGGCGGGACGGGGCGGGGCGGGGCGGGGCGGGACGGAGCGGGGCGGGGCGGGGCGGGGCGGGACGGGTCGGAGCGGAGTGGAGTGGGGCGGGGCGAGGCTGTCCCAAGTGGCACGTGCGCGGTTGAATAGTTCATAAGTATGTCAACCAGCCGGGAGGGTGGAGGCGCTGCGTTCGACAGAGTGTGCGCGCGCTGGAGAACTTCGGAGAAATACTGCGCGCACGGAGGCCGGATGTCAATTCCGACGAGAAGCGAACGCGCGGGGGAGGACCGCAGTTCCAGAGTCAGACCTGAAGAGGGAGGGTGGAAAGAGAGAGTAAACCAGAGAGTTCGAAAGGAGTGGTGAAGGAGGTCGTAAGGGACAGAATGATTGGAGAGTGGTGAGTTTATAGATAACAGAGAGAGAGGGAGAGAGAGAGAGATGGAGAGAGAGAGAGTAAAAGGGAGCGAAAGAGATTGGCTGGTTGTTAGTAATTGTGAACGCGTCAACTTCTGAGATTAGTCCCGTAGGTGCAGGGCACTTTTATCGGGAGGTGGCGACGATCTTTCCCAGCTGGATGGCGAAATCCGGCACCTACCTACCGTCGACTAGCGGGATTTTGCTTACCCAGGTATCTCCTACCAGCGATGCACCACCCCAGCCGGGACAAGCTCTAAGCTCCCGACCGGTCTCTCGGCAAGTGTTGATCGGAGAAAGCATAGAAAACTACCGATCCAAGTAGCCGGCCTCTAGAATTCTCCTCCAGAGAGCGACTGAATTCGACCTAGTAGCTGATAAGCTAGTTTCGAAAATCTTGCCACTGTCGAGACTCGAACGTAGGACCTCCCGGGCAGAGGCACTGCAGTGACATCAGTTGATGCACTGAGCCATCTCTCCTGGCGGATTGAGAGAGCGGAGAGTGTGGAGAGCGCAGAGAAGATGAGAATTAGAGAAAAAAGAGATGCGAAGAGGAAGAAGAAAAAATGGTGGAAATGACTGAGAGAGAGGATAGTGCAGAGATGCGCTGAGAGGGCGTACAATAAAGAGGACGAAGAGTAAGAGTACAATAAAGAGAAAGAGTGGGCGGGGTAAGAAAGGGTGGAGATAGCGCGAACGGAACGGAAGGAGTGCAAAATCATAAACAAGGAAGACGAAAAAGCACTGGGAGCAATAAGAAAACACTGTGAATATGAACGGTTTCGAAGATGGCGAAGCTGCGGAAAGCAGTGATGTTGATGACAGCGGATGTTTTGTGTTTGATGACAGCGGATGTTTTTGCGGATGGATGAGCATGAGGGTGATGCATAGAGAGAGACTCACGAGAACAGCAAGGTAGCGAGGACAGCGGCGCGACTGTGAGGGCGACAGTTAGTGGACTGGTCAGTGAGGATAGCGAGGGTCGGTACAGAAGGGGGTGGTTGAAGGCATTTTAAACACAGAGATCAGCAGCGGAGGTAGGGACGGTGATAATGCAGGGGACGATGAGATGGGACAACTTTGGTGATTGGAATGACAACAGTGGTGCTGGCAAAGAAGGCGATGTTGGTGAAAGCAAGAAAGGTACAACGTTGATAAGTCTGAATTGGGAGATGTGGCTCAGGACATCAAGAGATGTCACTGTAGTGCCTTCGACCGGGAGATTCTAGTCCTCAAGGTGTCAGGATTTTCGACACTAGCTAGATAGCTAGATTGAATTCAGTCGTTGTCTGGAGGCTGCCAGTCGGCTGCTCTGATTGATAGTTTTCCATGGTTTCTCCGATTAACATCAGTCGAATGCTGGAGCAGTACCATAACACACAGGCCACCGACCGCGTGTCTATACACGCTACGTGGATGTTAACACGCTGCTCCGTATTCTATCAATCCCTAATCAATCAAACAATTGATAAGTCTAAAGGTGATTTCATCGGGTTGATGAGTAGTGTGCGGACAGTAGTAGAATAGGCAGCGGTGACGGTGGCGAGGGCAACACAGGCAAAGACAACGTTGGGGGGGGGGGAGCGCCCCTGGCGGCGGGGCGCGCAACAGTAGTGTAGTAGTGTACATGTAGTAGTACACTAGTGTAGTAGTGTAGTAGTAGCAGTAGTGCGCGGACAGTAGTAGAACAGGCAAGGGTGGCGAAGGCAGGGCGGGCAAAGGCAACGTTGGGGGCGGGGGGAGCGCCCCTGGCGGCGGGGCGCGCAAACGCAGCGATGGCCGCCGGGGGCTCCCCCGAGCGTCGGTCCCTGGAGCGCTATAAACTACATCGTCACAGCGGCCGCGTCGCCCGCTCGGGGCGGCGGGGAGCCGCTTCGGCCCTTCTCTGCGCCGCCCCCGCGGGGTTAATTGGAGGGCTTCGGGGGCCAGGCGCATACGAATTACCTCTGGCCGCATTGAGGGAGAGTGTGATTTTGACGGCTGTTTGCGGAAAGCGCTCGCAATTGGCTGGTGCCGATGAAAGGGACACCCGCACACTCTCACCTTGCTCGCGTGGGGGGATTGTTTTCCATAAATATGGGTCAACTTCTGCGAACTTACGGTTCGCCTATTCGTCATTATGAATAATGCAGGAAGCGTGCTATTTCGTTACTTTGTAACACGCCGGTGGAATTGGTGGTACTATAACGTGAATTGTGAAAGTGTATTTGGTTGAATGGATTGTTTATTTATTTCCTGGTGATGGGAGTCTCTTTCGAACTGTATCCGCAGGTAATGCCTGCACATTGGAATTGCCTCTTAATTGAATGAGAATGAATCAAATGAATGAGAGAGTGATTTTGACGGCTGATCGCGGAAATGACTTGCAATTGATCATCCCCAGTGAGGGTCTCCCACACGTACGCCTCTCTCTTGCGGGATTGTTTTACATTGCAAATATTGGCCTCTTATGCGAACTTGCGTTTCATCTCGGCATAATGAGATGAATTAGTGTGATAATGCGTTACGTTGTGACGTGAAAATGAGGTAATGCATTCATTGATAACATTGAAAAGAAAAGGAAAATTAAGTTATGAAAAAAAGTTGTGTACGATTTTGTCATTTATTTATATTTCAAAGTGAGTACTTCTCAACCAGAAATTACTAAAAACATATGTATAAATATTCTGTATATTTCTTACAATCCGCAGCTCTTCCTATTTTTTTTCATTTTTACTCGAAATTATTTCTTTCCATAAACAATCATACTCGTTAGTTATGAATCAGACGTGGCAAGCGCATATTTGTTCTATTATTTATTTTTATAAATAACACGCAAAGAACTAAAAATTATATGTTATATTGACATATCACTTTTAGTATATCAATCTGTAACTTAAGATGTAAAGGAAGTCTAATATAGTAAATACAAATGATTTAACTATTTAAAACGCTTTGTAAAAGGAGAAACATACCAGAAAAATGAATCTGTTCATTGACAAAACACAGTCTGGAAAGCTAATTTGGAATTCAAAAATTATTCGTCGTGTTCTTGCAGATCATATTTACATTTAATAAGGGCGTATTATTTAAAAAAAGTTGTGGTTGTATGATATTTGTTGTATTGAAATAAAAATGTGACAGAAAAGTATTAAATTAAATATGTACTACGTTTCCCAATGTAAAATGATTCACAGTCGAGGAAACATTATATAAAAAATAAATGTTTCATACTCGAGTCTCTTTTCTTTACTCCCTACCTATTTACGTCATCTACAGGAGAGAGAACTCTGCTTGTTAGTAGAATCTCCATGATGTAATGTTAGTTGAATTTAAGTACAATTGTTAAAGGAAATTAATGACGTACAACATGCATTGCATTTCTAAACTTAAACGAGTGGTACTACAACAGTATGTACTTCCTTGCATTATTACCTCTATCTACTCAAAAAGAATAAAGGAAAACATTAAGACTTTTGAAACAAATCTTGTTTAAAAGAGGCACATGTCAATTATATATTTTTTTAAATTACGTGAAAATTACTCCTATTTTGAAAATATGCACGCGACGTTATTTGAAGATCTAATTTCGAAAAATAGATATCAATGAAAAATTCTATCTTATATGTTCTAGTAGTCAGAAACCGCCGAAAATATTAACTTTTGGTCATTTTTGAAAATTGAGAATTTTACGACAATCTCCTGTAAAGTGCGCTCAAAAACCAAAATTTATGCTTTAAATTCAAGACTACTTTTAAATTCAATACGAATTACAATTTCAATACATCTTCTCCTGAAAAATCGCTATTTAGCGCAACATTATATAACTTTATCTATACTACGTAAGTACTGTGCGAGAAAATAAAACTAGTGGTGTTACAATAGCACACGTTCACGTATTGCTTGAACTTTTAAAATTTGCGAAAATTTAGAGGCTTCGATGAAAATCGAACCGCACGTTTTACAAGCATACTTCGCTCTAACAAAAAGAGGGAAAAAAGTGAAAGAAAAAATAATTGGAGCGGTTTTTTGTATTAAAAATTGTCTTAATTCCACGCCAAATTGCGCCACATCTATCGTATTTTTAAAAATTGCTCTACCCAAGAAACAAATGAATAACAAAATTTGGAGCCAGTTTTGAAAAAAACAAAACAAATGAAAGCATCTTCTAGACGTCATGGATGGTACCCCCAACTATGAAAATATTCGTTTCAAATTCAATGGCAGAGAAATAACCCAGATAGATCGAAGAATATCAATTTTGATGAAAATCCAGCCTATAGTTGTTAGCATTGCTCTCCGACACGGATGGACGGACTGACAAATGTTTTGCGGATGGACGGATGGACGGACAATATTTCGATACCAAAGACCCACAAAACTTAAGTAGCTTGCAATAAAGTAAGACATTAGGCATATATATTAATCAGAAACGAAACACATTACATTAGCTCACGTACGATACACTTCCTGCCTGTATACGTAATCTGAAACTCGTCCAACGTTGCTGATAGAAATTTCATGTTCATCGTTCCGCGGGCCCATTCGCTTGGCGTTAGCAATGTTGATGTTCGAGCAACCGACCGCGCTCAGGCAGGTGCTTGACATATGACGTGGTCCGTAAGGCACAAAATGGAGACGCGTTGGGCGGGCGCATGCCGTTATAATTCCATGAAGATTACGAGAAATTAGATATTGATTATCGTCCTAATGGTCGCAGCCATGGATGGTGAACTCTCGAAATATACAAACATACATGAACGCTACGTAATGCGTAATCCTCGCCAACTGTGTATTAAGATTAAGCTTGCATAGTACACAATGCAAAACCCATTTCGAATTATGTATTAATAATACAGTAGACAATATAGGACCTCCCCAGCGCGTTCAGCGAAACGTCTGTACCAATAATCAAGAAAGGCCACAAATTCAATTAGATCTCCATGAATGTTACTGTAATTAAAGTTTAATAATATGGATTAAATACCAATTTCAGAGAAAGGGAACGTGTCAGTTCGACTAATAGGTTTTTCAATATTCCATAACAAGTTGAAGAGAGCCATTCACAAAAAGACAACACAGCATATTGATATTTTAAGTGAAAATACGCCAATTACCAAACAAATTAATTCCATATTTTACCAACAAATTCTGTTTTAAATCTTCCGAAACAGATATTGAAATATTTTATAATACATTATTTGCCACACGTAAAATAATTCAAATTGTGATTAATGTACAAACAGACCTCAGAAATTAGATTTTTCTGAAATATCTGTGCATATTTATATTGATTGAATGTAGGCACTCAACGGAGTACTCTGAGACAAAAAAGAATCCAAGACAATAACATTTTAGCAAGATTTGTATTTTTTTAGGATATTCCGCACGATACATTCAAAATGCAATAGCCAAATTGAAATGTGCCACATATGTCGTCACAAATAACAACAACAAAACAAGTTTATTTTAACAAAAATTTACAATGTTCCGTATTCAAATCAATACAATGCATTTTGCGAATATTCTGAATTCACTCTAAACTAATAACTAATAACTAATAACACTCTAAACTAAACTAATTTCAAAAATAGCAGGATAAATTTAAATAAATATGAATACCAGGAAAATATTGGTTCCCGATATACATTGGACAAATCATAATTTTTTTCAATCAATTTTGACAATTCTGATAACCCCTCATGAGAAATATAAAATTATGATCTTAGAGTGAAAGAAACGACGTGGCAAATATCAATCGTTCGTATTGAGTGTTTATTCCTTTAGTAACAACACAAGAATCACTCGCACATACACGCAGGATCCTACAATCCTAATAATTAGAGACCGGAAAAATATGTAGTATGAAACGCCAAAATATGCATATAAATATGTAATGAAAACAATAAGAATATGTACCGTAATAAATATGTAAAATGAGATATAATATAATAAAATGAGATATAATACCTACAAGAAGCAAACAATTACTGCAACGTGAAGCATTCTCATCGAATTGTTACACGTCGGCGATCTCCAAAGTTTTTCGGAAATTAAGGTTAAAGGTCACGAAACGCGACGTCCATAATACTTTTCACACCTAAAGCTGAAAATGATCTCAGTCGTGCACGACCCATCGTTGAACTAACTGCAGCAGGCGCGCCGGACTGTAAAAACATCCGACCGTGTCTTAATGTAGCGTATTTCGAGTTGACAGCACTTCGTATTTGTGTAGGAAAAAATTCTGATATTAAAAAATATACTTTTTACATAAAAAATTTAATAAAATTGAAGAAAATTGATAAATTAAAAAAAAATATTTTCTGAAATTAACAAAATATGTAAAATATATAATATGGTATAAATGTGTAAAAGTATGTAACGAAAAAAATTGAGACTGTGTCAGGATGGCGACGATTTGCCAAGATTTCAATTTTGAGAACGGTAAGTGGAAAGACAAAAAATCTAATTATATAAAAATCCGCTCTCTACTAATAATTGAATCTAGGAAGTTAAAACTCCTCGGTACCTGACCTCCCCATAGGAGGTGTAGTACATGTGTGGTAGTGTTGTTTATCTGTGTATGTAAATGTAAGGGGAGAGGAGTGGTCAATAATGAGTAAGGAAAGATTGGGTGCGGTCCGTGGCCAGTTTTTTAAGGTACTGCTTAAGCTTACACCTGGCAATAATCGGAGAAACCACATACAACTATGAATCAGAACTTCTCAAAACACCATCTGAATTCGATCTAACTATCTACCTATTGTAAAACATCTGCCAGCGTCGGGACCCAGAACTTGCCAGTTAGAGAAACAGTATCATGTTATCCCAAACATTTTCAACGGGTTTCAATCTTCGACAGGAAATGATAAGGCGAGTGTGATTTCCTTTTCTTGTGAAATCGTAATCATATTTCCGAAAGCGGAAAATAACGACGCTTTTTATGGTTTCAAAACTCTCGATACACACGACCAGAGGTGGTCGAATCAACGCTACGAATATGAAACCTCCCCTGTCCCGAACCGCTGACCTTGGGTAACTGAAAGTCACGCTTAACTCCGTTACACTGCGACACTTCAAAAAATTTCGCGTGTTATTGCACACAATGCTTCTTTTTGGAAGGCTGCATTTCGTAAGCTTTGAGCTCTTCGTATCGCCAATATAAAACTTACTTCAAAGTTTCAAAACGACGGCGATTTATAAATTCCTTTCCGTAGAAATGGCATCATCCTGGATATCAAAATCCCCACCTCTCTGGTCCGAGAGCAATTTTGAAACACTCGATACAGCCTGAATTTATTTGTGAAAAAGCATATGCCCATTTCATTCATGATTAGAAAGACGACAAAATCTTGCAAACCGAAGATTAAACACACGGTTCTCTCATTAGAATAGAATCGCTAAGGACTTATTTAATTAGGCAGCGGGAGCGGGGACCGCCAGAGCGCACTGGCGAGGCGCAATCTACTGCGAATCCACGTGCGTCCCTCTCCTCCGCAACGCTGGCGGGCGAGATGGAGCATGGGGATGGCTGTGGCGTCCGCGACGGGGGTAGTGGTAGTGATGGAGACGGAGGCGGAGGTGAAGGCGGAAGAGGAGGCCGTGGCGGTGGCGGTAGTGGCGGCGGCGGCGGCGGTGGCGGGAGCGGGGTTGGAGGCGGGGACGGAGGCGGGGTTGGGGGCGGGGTTGGGGGCGGGGTGTGCGTGGCGGAAATTGTCCGTGGCGGCGGTGGCGGTGGCTGCGGCGGTGGCT
>BLKR01000627.1:381423-407280 GCA_011170035.1 Teleogryllus occipitalis | reverse complement strand
TATATATATATATATATATATATATATATATATATATATATATATATATATATATATATTCAAAATTCATAGCCATGAGTTTGTTGCAGTTTGTATTATGTCACATTCTGAGAGACAGTCAATTCATTGACAAAAGTCGAGTGTCGGAGGATTAGCGCTTATCTAAATACATCAATAAAATCTTTTGAAAGAAATAACAATACACACTATACAAAAGGAGGTTTTCTTTCGTATAGAAGAAGTCTTTCGGAAACCCTAATTACTACAACTGTTAAACCTAAATAATTCGTGTTTAAGGTGTATCCAAAAAGCAAATCAAGGTTAGAAATGGTAATATACATCTATGTACTCATACATGAAAAGTTACTGGATTAAGCGACGTTGATAGAAATGATGCATGAAGAACTGCTTGAGTTATTCAGTAATTAAATTCAGAAATAGTTTCATTATTGTGCCACTTTTCATATTTTCAAAAACACAGTGTAATTGTTTATAAAAATTAGAAGTTACATGCAGTAGGTATTTTAAAAAACAAGCGGAATAAGGATCAAGCATGTTCAGTAGTGTGGAAGTTGGAGAAAGGACACTTTTCAAGCAGAGATTTGGGAGGGAGAAGTTGAGCAGTAGTGGGAAAGGGACTGTAAAGGGAACATGAATTTAATGGGAAAGAATAGCTGACGAATGCAAATGATGTGGATACTAAGAGCTAACCTAACATGGTGAAATTTCGCACAAATGAGTCAAACTAACGTGTTGAAGATTTTGCGTACTTTGCTCATATTTATTTTAAAAATCGAATGCAGGACTGTCGGTGAATTCTTAACTTTCTCTAGGTTACAAACCCTACGCAATTTTTACTTTTGATTTTTTTGTATATATTGAAAATCACTCCAATAAGAATACCTTCAAAAATTAGATACATTATTTGGGATGATTGTGGTGAGTTTATTAAAATTCCTACGGCCCTTCAAAGTTTTATAGTTACACAAAATCGATGGCACGCGATATTATTATATGTTAATTGATTATATGATAAGATATCAATTATCATATATCAATATTAATATATTATGTGATAATATTATTACATGTGAAGTGTTAGTGTTGAATCGTGTGGTACTACTTATTCCTCACAAATGTGGAAAATTCATTTACTTACACAATGATTTATTTGACTTATATATTTAGTTGCTTTATAAAACTTATTTAACTTATAGGCGATGCATTATTGAATTACTGTAGAGCTTTTATAAACCATTTTGAGTTATGAGCCTCTCATGTATTCTCTTGAAATTTAGATTTTTTTGATTGATATTTTGGTGTTTCCGGGCGCGTCAATCACTAGTTCCGTTAGTGTAGTGCATGTTTTTTGACAGGAGATGGCGGTGATCTTCCACTGCTGGATGGCGAGATCCGGCGCCGACCTACCGTCGGCTAGTGGGGTTTCCCCCTAACTAGGACTCTCCCACCAGCGGGGCACCACCCCAGCCGGGACAAGCTGTAAGCTCCAGACCGATCTCCCGAAATATATGGTAGTGTAGTGCATGTTAGTGTGTGTGTGTGTGTGTGTGTGTGTGTGTGTGTGTGTGTGTGTGTGTAAGGGGAGAGGATCGGACAGGGAAGAGGAAGGACAGATCGCGCGCGTTTCGTGGTCGGTTTGTTAGGGTACTGCTCCGGCATTCGCCTGGTGTTGATCGGAGAAACCACGGAAAACTACCGATCAGAGCAGCCGTCCGCTAGAATTCTCCTCCAGACAGCGACTGAATTCGATCTAGCTGAAAAGCTAAGTGTCTGCCGCCGTCAGGACTCGAACCTAGGACCTACCGGTCAGAGGCGCTGCAGTGGCATCAGTTGATGCACTGAGCTACCGCTCCCGGTCCTCATAAATGTGGAAAATATAATTACTTAAACAGTGCTTTATTTAACTTACATATTTAGTTGGTTTATAAAACTTATTTAACTTATAGGCGATGCGTTATTGAATTACTATTGAGCTTTTATTAACCATGTGAATAATGAGCCTGTAATGTATTCTCTTGAAATTTAGACTTCGCAATTGTACCCAATCACCGCCAACTTCAACGTCGTCACCGCAAATACTCTCGAAACCGTGCACCTCCGTCGTCACGGCGCCGCCATCACCGCCGCCTCATCACGGCAGCGAATTATGCATGTAAATACGGGCATTGTCGATCGCAGCGCCCCTGGTGCCGAGACTCACATTACTCACCCGACGGGACGGTAAAACGGGCGGTATCGGCGGACTATGCAAAACACGGCGGCACCCAGCCCCCACACCCCCCCTCCCCCTCCCCCTCCTTTCTCGCTCCTGTTCTCACCCCGCCCTTTCCCTGTCCTCACCCTTGCCCCCGCACCCCATCCCCATATCTGCCCACAACCCATCCTCTTTGAACGGCACCCCACCCCTCTCCGTCGCGTTAAACGATGGGCGAGGGGGTGAGAGAAGCGGGTGATGGAGGGGGGACGGGGGGCGGTCCCCCAACGAGCCCGCGACGGGGCTTTGAGAGCCTCTAATTCGACCTGAGATTTTTCGCAGCGATTTTTAATGACCTGCACACGCTAATATGCCCCATAAAATGGAAGCCCTGCGTCCCTTTGACAGCCCGTAATGGGTCTAGCCGGGAGCGGGGCGGGGGGCGGGGCGCCGCCGCGGCGAGGCGATGGTGGAATGGCGCCGATGGCGGGATGTGGAGAGGTGACGAGAAGCGGGATGGCGGAGCGACGTCAACGCAGGGGAGACGAGGCGACGGCGTGGAGAGGATGGAGAGGCACATACCGGACAAGGAGCAATGAGTGGAGTGGACAAGAAAATGATCTAGGGAAGAAAGTAAACGGAAAGTGGCGAGTGTGGGGAGAATGTGGGGGAAGCATGGTGTGAGTGAGATGGCATGGAGGAAAAGTGGGGAAAGCGAAATGTAGTTATGGCGCAAACCGGAAACAAAGTGGCAGCTGCGAGGAATAGGCAGGAGGAAGGAACAAATAGGTGGCAGATGTGGGCAGATCACAGAGGCAGAAATGCAATAGCAACGTGACTAGGAGGCTACATAAAGGACGAGGGGGTGACAGAGGTGAAGATAAAACAGGGGCAGGGACAGGGGCGGGGGTCTGGCGGGTAAGTAGAGTAGACCGAAGTGAGGTGACAGGGAGGGCTGGTGGCAGAATTGAAAAAGTGATAAGGATGGGAGAGGGTACGAGCCGGGAAGAGACAGAGGTGGGGAGGTTACAGGGACGGGAATGCGATAGAATCGGGGTGGCGACAGGGAAGGAGTGATGGCACAGGCGAAGAGATGATGTGATTGGAGCAGGGAGATGATAGGGACGAGGAGGTAGCAGGGGCTGGGTTTCATTAGGGTCGGAGAGGTGATATGGGCGGGGACGAGTCACGTTCATATGTGTTAGAAATGAAGAGCTGGGGAGGCAATGGGGACGAGAATTCTTCATTAGTGGGGATGTGGCAGGGGCAGGGAGGTGATAGTGTGAGGAGGCGATAGAGGCGAGGTGGCGTCAGGACGGGATAAAGAGTGGAGTGCGATGGAGAGCGGAGAAACCAGAAGCGGGAGTGTGACACGGGAGGGAATGAGTCGAAGGCAGATGGCCGGGGCTGAGGGCGTGGATGAGGAGTAAAAGCCCATAGATGAGCGTGGAAAGGACAAGGTGTGGTAAGGGCTGGAAAGATAGCTAAAGCGGAGTAACAGGAGGTGCAGTGGCTGGTTGGTTGCTTGTTAGTGATTCCGGGCACGTCAACTAATGAGGTCATTCGTCCCGTAAATGTAAAGCATGTTTTTTCATCGGGAGGTGGCGGTAATCTTACCCCGCTAGATGGCGAGATTCGGGGCCGACCTACCGTCGGCTAGCGGGGTTTCACAAACCAGGTATCTCTCACCAGCAAGGCACCGCCCCAGTCGGGACAAGCTCTAAGCTCCCGACCGGCACGTGTGGTAGTGTAGCGCATGTTAGTGAAAGTGTGTTTGTAAGGGGAGAGGATAGGACAAGGAAGAGGAAGGAAAGATCGCACGCTGTCCGTGGCCCGTTTGTTAGAGTACTGCTCCGGCATTCGACAGGTGTTGATCGGAGAAGCCACGGAAAACTACCGATCAGAACAGTCGGTCTCTAGAATTCTCCTCCAGACAGCAACTGAATTCGACATACCTGCCAAGCTAGTATCGAAAATCTTGCCACCGTCGAGACTCGAACCCAGGACCTCCTGGTCAGAGGCACTGCAGTGGCATCAGTTCATGCACTGAGCCACCGCTCCCGGTAGGTGCAGCAGTGATGACGTGGCGCCGGCAGAAGCCGAGGGGAAGGGAATATCCGCAGTTAGTGGCGACGGGCGTGGCGCCGCATTGGCGATGCCAATATTAAGCCCATGAGTGAGGTGACAAATGGAGGCTTGAAACGTTTGCGTTGAAACCGCACTCGCAGGCGATGGTCAGAAAAAGAGGCGTTCACTGGCTTCCACTCAAAATGACATTTCCCAGAGTTCATAAGTGTTCCATATCTTCGCGAAGAATGTATTTCTACCCTATAATATACTACATATTCATTCTCTTTACAGATTTACCCTGTAATAATGTACCATTTTCCTCCTTATAATTTAGATATTTTACATGCCGAATTCCAGTTATTTTCAACCGTTTGGCATTACACGTTGAACCAGCGTTACTGCTACCACTTTTCTCCAAATTGGTCTTCTCTACAATTCAATATCTCCACCTCAGCAAATTCACCGCATTCATGACATCGTAAAAGCTTAGAGTAATCTCACTTCACAGTCCTTGTTCCTGAAATTGTTTTTATTTACTATTCTGATACTTACGTACGCTCTTTTTTTGTGTATCTTTCACACTATTTTATGTAAGACTCATGACCCCTGTAATCTTTAAGAAGCTGAAGCAAAAATTTATGTTGTGGTCGCCTGGCGTTCGTTAAAGTTTTTATGCCTTCCATACGTTAAAATCAACAGAAATAAATACGTTGTAACTAAAGATTAATCATACGTGCAAATATTTCAAGAAAAATATTTCATATTTATTTGATTTTTGCTTTGAAAAGGTGGTATTATGAAAACTGTTGAATGGACAATGGCCGATTTCAAATAACATTCTTGGTTAAACACAGGCCAACGCCTCTATTTACAAACTATAACCGAGTACGCTGTTTCATATATATTGAATGTGGCAAGGAGGAGAGTACAGAATTCACTGTGCGTATGTGTATTTCTATGAATCAGACAAATGCAACACGACTTAATTATATTACCTTTTACTTTGTCTTAAAAGGAATAATATCGTCGTAGCATTAACACAGTATGATATTCTGACCAGTCCAAATAATGAAATGGTACAGTACTTAAACCATGCATACACATCGGTATGCACAATACCTCACAATATGGCTCAGTATGCACAATATGACGTGTATAATACACGGAATTTTCACACTTGAATTATCTTTAATTAATCGAGACGAATATGAGACTCTATGAATTTTATTGATGTACCTTAATTTTAATGTGTACTTTGTACGAAGCCCTTTTCATATCATTATTTTTATCTAAAAACCTGTACCAATTTTTTCTTTAAATTTGTATTTTAATATATCAAATTGAGGTTGTTATTATTATTATTATTATTATTATTATTATTATTATTATTATTATTATTATTATTATTATTATTATTATTATTATTATTATCGTAAAGGTTCAATTGACGAGTACTTATTAACACCTTGAAGCATTCGAAAATTTGAAAGATTAATTACCTTTTATTCTGCCCTGAGGAAGACCACGACAAGATGGTCGAAACGTCGGCAACACAGCCTTCGACGCGGCGTCACCTGGACAGCCAAGATCATTTACATGACTCTGGCCGCGGAAGCCTACCACTTCATACTTTAAAAAGAGTTTTTTTAAAAACTAATTCATAGTTTTTTGTGCGTTTAGAGAACAATAGGCAATTATTATAGAATATATGTATTAAAACTTTTTTACTTAAAAATACACAAAAGTGTACATTTAAACTTAGTAAACAAATGCCAATATATAATATTCATTCGATTCAGCAAGGTCTATTTAGCACGTAAGTCATTGCTGAGTCGAAAGAGTAATTTAATGCACGACCTCTACTTGCCACATTCAAGTGTGTTTCTTATATTTCACATTAGATTAAAAAAAATTCAAAATTCATTTTTATTTCATTTCTTGAAACTGCTTCAAAACGGTAACGCCACTCTTCCTCTCGCTCCCACTCAAAATCCACGCGCCTTCACGCCCCACCAGCTCTCCTCCGCTTATCCTCACGTGGCCCCTCCCCCTTCACCCGCACCCCTTCCGCCGACCTATTCGTGCGGGTGTTGAACATCCTCCCCACACCTCCTCCTCCTCTTCCCCTCTCTTCCCCACCCTCCTCGCGATAATGAATAGAGGCTGGCGCGGAGGGGGGGGCGGGGCACGCGCGGGGGCATCTCTAAGAATGCGAGCAATTTTCCCGCTCCGCCAGAGCGCGTCTGCGGGCGCGGGGGCGGGGCGGCGCGGGCGGAGAAAGGGTGCGTTTTAAAGTGGCCCGTTAAGTGCAGATTGCGGGGGCGGCGCGCGGTCGGGTAGCGCGCGCGCTGCGGGAGGAAAGGGGCGGGGAGCAGGGGGCGAAGGGTCGCCGCTTAACAGCCACCGCGCGCCGTGCGTATGGCACGGGAGCGGGGGGGGGGGTGAGAAGCGAAAGGGGCGTGGCGCCAAGGAGGGTAGCGCGTGGAAGGCCGGATGCATCGCGCCAGAGGTGCCGGGGAAGGAAGGAGGTGGCGTGTGTGATAGGAGTGGGGTGAACAGAGTAGAACAGGCGGAGGAAAGGGAGGCGGGGAGTGGAGGAGAGGAAGGCAGTGAGGGATGTGCAGAGGAGGGGCGAGGAAGGGACGATGTGTTGGACCAGTGAGTGGCAAGTAGGGATGTGAGCGTGGGAGACAGGAGTGTGTCGGGGTGGTGCGTGGAAGGCCAGGGCGAGAAGAGGTGGCATGTGAATCGCGGAGTGAAGGGGTGGCGCGTGGAAGGGTGGAATGTAAAGAAACCAAGAGTGGAGAGGTGGAGCGCGACGTTAAGGCATGCGGTGTGGAATAGAAGAACTTTGAAAGACGAACGTGAAGGTACGGGGCGTGTCGTAGCGGGTTTTAATGGTGTGAGGTGAGTTGAGAAGTTGAAGGGCGGGGTCTCAACGAGCAGAGAGTGGAGGCGAGGGACGAGCAGAAGCGGAGAGGGAAAGAGGTCGTGTGGAGATTCGGTGCGTGTAAGGCGAGGGTGGAGGGAGTGTGAAGGCAGGACAAGGCGGGCAGAGCCTGGAGGTTAAGTCGCACGCGAGGAGGGTGTAGATGCGAGAGAGAGAGAAAGGGAGGAAAAGACAGAAAGAGAGAAAGAGAGAAAGGGTGAGAGAAAGGGAGAGAGAAGGGGAGAGAGAAAGAGAGAGAAATAGAGAGCGAGAAAGAAAGAAATAGAGCGAGAAGGGGAAGAAAGTTAGGAGAAAGAGAGCGAGGAGAGATAGCGAGAAGAGATAGAAAGAGAGTGAGAAGGAGAGATAGCAAGAAGAGAAAGAAAGAGAGCGAAATGAGAGAGAAAGAGTGCAAAGAGAGTGAGAAAGAGAGCGGAGAGAGTGAGGAGAGAAGAAGAGAGCGATAAGAGAGAAAGAGAGCGATGAGAGAGAGGAAAAGAGCGAGGAGAGAGAGAAAGAGAACGAGAAGATAAAAGGGGGAAAGATCGAGAGTGAGAAGAAGAGAGAGAAGGAAAGCGAGAAGGAAAGCGAGGAGAGCGAGAAGGAGAGCGAGAAGGAAAGCGAGAAGGAGAGCGAGAAGGAGAGCGAGGAGAGCGAGAAGGAGAGCGAGAAGGAGAGCGAGAAGGAGAGCGAGAAGGAGAGCGAGAAGGAGAGCGAGAAGGAGAGCGAGAATGAGGGCGAGAAGGAGAGTGTGGGACCCAGGGTCCGGTCGTTTGGCCCCCCCTCCTCCAGCCACGCCGGGCGTGTGCTGGCCGCCGGATGGCCTCCGGCCAGTGGCTCTGTTGTTGCCCTATGGAAATGGCTCCGGCGGCGGCGCTATCAGCCAGGAATGCGGTCTCCGCCTCCGCCGCCGCCGCCGGGCCGTTCCCATCATGGGCGCCCCGCCCCCACCGCCCTCGCAGTCGACGACACGCCAACTGCGGCCGCCGCCGCGCCCGCTCCGCGACTGCGTCCACAAAATCGCCACCGCCCGAGCCTCCGTCGCCCCACAAAGACCACAGGCGAATGTTTGGGTTTACATCGGAATCATCACAATCAACCACAATGACATGGATATTCTGATTTCTTTATCAACGCATTCTCTGCTCTCCGAAGGATCAAATTATTTGATGGGCGGATGTTGATTAAGTGATAAATGATCGTGGTAAACTAGTGAAATAAGAAGGCGGTATTGATGGTGAAAGCTTCACTTTGTGCCCTCTGTGTGCTTATTAATGCACTGCTGGGAGATGGCAATATTACACCCTTATCCATGCATCTTTACCGGGCCATGCAGAGTTGTCTAAAAAACTACCAGAGATTGAGAGGACGCTGACTTACATTTTCAGCGCACGTAAAATTTCTCTGGGTAGGTCGATACACACCTGCAACAAAAAATAGCTACTATTAGAACTTTTAAACAGTCGTCTGTAAAAAAAAAAGAATTATACAGTTTATACAATGTGTTCATATAAAAGACCGGCATCAACCCTTGTAGCAAATGCTCTGCCACTGCATCCGCTACGTCCACTAGCAATACCATCAGTCACTATCACCATGTCCACTATCAGTTTGGAACGATTTGATTATCCATGTATTACTAGCTGCCCCACGGGCTCACCTTACGCGACGGGAAAACAATGTCCGTTTTTTATTGTAAATACTGAGTTGTTTTAGCTTTACGAAAGACATTTTTATAACTGAAACTAAAACACACTAAGTTGCATTGCGGGGACTTCCACATACGGCTACTCCTCCTGGAGACGACCAACAGCAAAGGGCCAAAAATTAATTTCAGTGCTTAAAAAATCCGTTCAGTGCTTAAAAAAACTTAATTCGGTGCATAAGTGCCACAAACTACAGACAGGATACATGACGCATTTTGAGGACTTTCCAAATTTCTAATTGGTTGCGTCCTACTTCCGCCAAACGCATTCACATCCTTCAACAGAACACTCATTCATAGGAATATTGCAGTTTGGCTTTACTCTTAGAAGTCCTCATGTGCTATTGATAAAACGATTTCCATTCCGCTCCTTACTTGAAGTGATCATTCATTACATTTGCCTACACCAATTAAGTATTTATTATGCAATCATTGCTCCGCTCGTGGCTGTTGGAGTGTGAGTTTCAATTCAAATGTACCTTGCTATTTCATAGTGAACTAAAGTTTAATATGTTATTAAATTTTCATGTCATTATTAGGTTTGGCATTTTTTTATTTTATTTCGCCAGTTTTAATTATTATATATTTTCATTAAGCCTTTGTAAATGCTCACCTCTCTTGGGTGGTCGGCATTGATTTGCTTGCGAGAAATGTATGTAATTCATTAATTTCAATTCGTAATTATTGTGATCCCAGAAATATTTAAAAAAAGAAATTTCAAATAATTTTAGCAAGGACTGCTTTAGCTTTTGTCTACACTTGTAATGTAACTTGTGCAATAACTATATTCTCATACTTTCAGACCATTGTTGCACACTTATTATTATCTTGTAACATTGTCATATTACTTACATATTCAAGATGACCTTCACTCTCTACAACTCGTATATTGACAGGTACATATCAGTATTGGTATTTCAAGAAACAATGTTTCAATTTATGTATTTTATAAATTAATGGTATTGCAAGCTCACTCCTTGCATTCAATTCAAACTAATTTGTGAATAAAACCAACTTATTCTAATATGCAATGTTTCTTTTATCCTCTATTCCACAAAAAACACATTTTTAAGCTAATATAAGTTAGATACAGTCCCTTTCTTCAGCTAAAACTAAGTGTAGGTCAAACTTGTTATGTCCAATATTCATTCCTTGGTCTTATAGTCAATACATTCGTGTTGCTAATCATCTTTGTGTTTAATATTGCGGATACGGTGGTATAACGGTCAGTGTACCAAACTGTTTTACCCGAATTTGCGGCTTCAAACCCGATCGAAGCCGTGGATTTTTACGGGCGAAAAAATCGTTCGTACGCCTTCCTTCGGAAGGGAAGTAAAGCCGGGTGTCCCATGAAGTAGATTTACTGCATGTAAAAGATCTTCAAGCCTAAAAGAAGCTTCTGAGCAAAATTGAGATCCGCCTGTTTCGTCGCCCAAGATTTCTCTGATAGGTGGTGAAAGGAGCGTAGCGAAATTTGCGTGGTTAGACGGAAGAGCGGGCCTGATGGCTAGAGACTCGCCACGTAAAATATGGCTCTAACTAACTTAATGTTGCAGCGTCATGCGGGGACGCGGCCAGCAAAATCCTACCGATCGCCAATAGCTGCGCCGACTGACCTGATGCTATCAACTGTGGATGCTGCAAGTCGGAACGCACCAATGAATGGGCGAGCTCGAGATTCGCTTTGCAGTGATGCAGTGCGGACATGAACCGAACCGGCAGCAAGGGCGGTCACGTGCGGAAACGCTGTATCTCCCGAGGTGGAGCTGTCAGGCACAAAGATGGTTGGTTCTGCGTATAACACCACAATCCTAAATTACCTCGATGCATGTACACAAGAGCACACACACACACACACACACACGTGTACTCATGTGTGTGTACATACATGCACATACAAACGCGCACACACGCACGCTCAAACGTCATACAAGCAAAAGCACACAGGCGCGTTAGACACGCGCATGATAACACACTCACGAGAAATACGTATTCAGATATACAAGCGTATGCACAGAAAATAATAACGTAATTCCTGACTTCGTTCGCTCACTCCTTTTGCCTGTTCGCCTTTTTAGGCTTGTCAATTTGATCTTCTTCTTCCTCATTCTTCAGATCCTTTGACATCCTCGTCGAACTCTGCTGCCTCATCAGTTTCGCCTTTCTCTCGATCCGAACTCCACTTCCGGGAGAGATGGCTCAGGGCATCAGCTGAGATACAAGTTTCACTGCTACCAGTACCGCTAGCACGACTGTTACAATCATTAGGATTTCCCTCATTTTCATTTCCAGCGTCAACACAACCTTTATCCACATACTCCTTTACCGCCCCCTTCACCGGGAGCGGTAGCTCCGTTTGAGCGGTGGCTCAGTGCATCAACTGATGTCACTGCAGTCCCTCTGACCGGGAGGTCCTAGGTTCGAGTCCCAGCGGTGACAGGATTTTCGACACTACCTTGTCAGCTAGGTCGTATTTAGTCGCTGTCTGGAGGAGAATTCTAGTGGCAGTCTGCTCTGATCGGTAGTTTTCCGTGGTTTCTTCGATCAACACCAGGCGAATGCCGGAGCAGCACCCTAACAAACGGACCGCGCGCGATCTGTCCTTCCTGTTCCTTGTCCTATCCTCTCCCCTTACACACACGCTTAAACTAACATGCACTACACTACCACACATGCCGGAAAACTGGCCAGGAGCTTAGAGCTTGTCCTGGTTGGGGCGGCGCCCCGCTGATTGTAGATACTTGGTTGGGGAAAACCCTGTTAGCCGACGCTAGGTCGGCACCGGATCTCGCAATACAGTGAGGGAATACCACCGCCATCTCCCGAGCAAAACACACACTACACGTACGGGACTAATGACCACAGTAGTTGACGCGCCCGGATTTACTAACAACCAATCAAATAATCACCTCTCCAATTTACAAAATATATTACATTTTTTTTAATTTACAAAATATATTATATTAGCTCAAAACAGTTCGCATTGCGTCCACTTTTCGGCAAAGCACTACTAAACCTACCGCTCAGTTACTCTGTCAACTCTTCAAAATGCGAATATCAAGCGGTATCACAGCGGTACTTCATAACAGAATAACACGCACTCAAACCACATGAGCATACCTACGGACGCAGGCAGTCCGTTGCTGCTCCATATTGCAGTATTTTCTTTCACGAGCTGCGTTTTACACTAGCTCTGTTTTCCGCCTACTTCTCTCCCACATTCTCTCTTTCGTTCTCCCGTATACCCCCTTTACCTACTCCGTCCTCACTGTGAACAGTCAATAAATGTTCCACTCATATTGTTCCTGTTTACAATCAGTCGCCTGTGTTTGGAACATACCATTCTATTTTCTTGTTCATCCTCTTACATACACGCAGACACAAGACATATCGTTACCGGTTGTCACAATACACTGTTTCGTGAGATTTTCTCCTCCTCCTACCCTCCATCCCTCCCACTTTCCTCTCTCTCTCTCTCTCTCTCTCTCTCACCATTCACTACTGTTGTCCCTCCCTGACATCAGACAACACTTATCTTGGTAACAAACCAACCACATTTCGTTTTATCATTCAAACTATTATCCCAACACACTCCATTTTGTAATCCATATTTAAAGAGGTAAACTCACTTGCAAACTGTACTTTTTCGTTCCCGCATTTTCCCTTTCTTTTCCACTTTCTCTTCATAACACGTTCGACCTCTGCCATCCTCAGAGAGCACTGTCTCACGAGATTCACTTTGTAATCGTCCCCGCAACTGTTTTCTTCGAACCTCCTTTGAACACACTTGCTAACTCGTGGTTCTGAACCTAGCATTCCATTATCTCGCCCTAACCTATTACATGAACGCAGACACATACACAATATCCTGTCACGACGACAGTATACTCTCTCGCGAACTTTTCTACTATTTTCGCCAGAACCCTTTAGTTTTTTCTTATGACTTCTCTCTCTCTCTCTCTCTCTCTCTCTCTCTCTCTCTCTCTCTCTCTCTCTCTCTCTGTTCTTTCGTTTTCTCTCTTCTCATTCCCGTTCTCTCTCTTTCGTTCTCTTTCGTTCTCTCTCTTTCGTTCTCTCTCTTTCGTTCTCTCTCTTTCGTTCTCTCTCTTTCGTTCTCTCTCTTTCGTTCTCTCTGCCTTCATACGCCATTCCACCCTCGTTGTTCTCGACGGACGATATTTCTTCTCTCACAAGATACGCTCTGCTCTCAATCACATCTGTTTCCATAGTCTCTTTATATCACGATCCTTAAAGTACAATCTATCATGTTCCATTTTGTTCTCCAACCAATTACACGAACACCACACACACACACAAAATTGTCTCACGGTCACACCGAGCACCCCTCGCGAGCTACATTCCTTTTTTTCGCTCTGACTTTCTTTCTCACTTCCCGACTGTTTCTCTCTCACTCTCTTTTGCTTTCCCCCTCTCTGCCCTCATACCCCATTCCACCTCCGCCGTCCTCACCGGACGCTGTTTGCTGTCTCACGGGATTCCCTCCGCTCGACGGCCCTGCAGCGCGTTGCAGGTGTTCTAGTAACCGCAGCGCCGACCTGCGGTGGAGTTTATTCTTTAATGGCATTCCAGCAAATTGCAGAACCTCTCATTTTTTACGTGGACGCAGGAAACTGTCCGCGCGCTCGTAATGAGAAAGAGAGCAGGGAAAAGAGAGAAGAGAAAAGAGAGTAGGAACAGTACAAGAGTGTGTGCTCAGAATGAAACAAATGTAGGGTTTAGAAGGGTACTTATATGGATGGCAGAACGTTTGAAATATGGTATATATTTTGAAATTGCTATATATCAAAAGGCGAAAACAGATTTGGGTAAATTGTATACAATTTAAAATGCATCTGGCATCAGGGATACATCTCTGGACAAAGTCAATCCTATTTTGTAGACATATAATAATTAATTTTCAGACTTGTTTAAACCATTTTCGATGTTGGCCTCATTCCCCTGGTATAAAATACACATAGATTAAATACACCGGTGATGTCGGGATACACGTGGGACGTAAATGGAAGAAACGAAGGGAAACACCAAACCACCCTGCAATACAGTCAACCAACTCAAAGAGCGTTTTTAAAAATCCGTCTGTGTTGTGAGACCATTAAAAGGCGGACAAATGAAATTGGTCTTCCCCTATTATTATTATTATTATTATTATTATTATTATTATTATTATTATTATTATTATTATTATTATTATTATTATTAAGTTATCCCAATAATTTTTCAGACATAATTCTGACAATGTTCTTTTTATTTTTAATACTCAATTTCTCATTTCGTTCTATGTTTTGACAATTCTTTTCTTTTTCAAGTACTGAAAAATATTTTTGTAAACATTTGTGTTTCATTATAATTTTCTACGAACATAACTGTCTGAAAAAATATTGAGATAATTTAATAATAATAATAATAATAATAATAATAATAATAATAATAATAATAATAATAGACACTAACAACAAAAATGAATTGTCTTCTTTTACTTTGCAAGGGAAAATTAAAATTTTATTCCCTTTGTTTACAAGTGGAAAATTTAAGTTTTATTCTTTGGGAATTGACGAGAGGACTGGTTCACCAGGTGCGGCTCATCATGCCATTTCTAGTAGAGGAGTCGACTATGCGTTCAATATCTGAAGAACTGGATATATTGGATCCTTTAAAAGATATGACTAAATCTGTAGAACTGTTTAAAGCAAAGACTTGAGAAAAATCTGAGCCTTTTTATCACGTATATTAAGTCATGTCCGGTTGAGCTACTAATTGCGCCCCCTCAATAGTGGGAAAAAATTACAAGCATAAAAGGAAAAGGATCAGCAGTACACTAATAGAACGTGATGAAATTTCTCGTGGGAATCCAATTTTGATGAAATAAAAATGCCCCGTTTACCAATGGTGCACATAGTAAAATTATTAAAACGGAAAATGAGATTTCAACTGCTATCTAACTTGTGAATTGTATTCGGCAATTTCGAAGATTTCTTGATAGAGTTGATGCAGAGTACGGATATGATTTAGAATATTTCACGACAACAATGCGCAAAAATGCAATGGCAATGGAAATATTGACTATAAGTAATTAGGTTTGTATTTAGAAGCCAAATGATAAAAAGACTTTACCATTGACGAAATCAAATTAAATATTTTATGTATTAACAGGAAAAATCTGAGTCGGAACTTCAAAATGAAATGTGGAAAACAGGTTCTTAAGTGATTAAACAATCATTCAAACTATTTAAACATTAAAATTCAGAGTGAAGTTAAACGTCTTTGTAATACGTCTCTTCAATAATTTCATTCATTTTAGTAGCTTGGAAAACGACAGGGGTCAAGAGAGAGGATAGTTCCAGCTCTTTTAAAAGACTTGTGTTCTTGAAGTAACTCATTTTAACTCAAAACATTAGTACATTATTATTGATTAGTTGATTGTTAACATTTCATTACATGTATTGCCATACTTAAACACTAGAAAAATCAGAATTATTTTACATATTCGATAATTAAATACGAACCATTCCAAATTCCGCATTCGACATTAGCCACGCATCTCCCACGCGTATGCAGTCCGTGTGAAATCACTCACGACTCTCTTTCTTGTCACTTTCGCATCAGATGCCTTCTCGCGCATTGCCTTCAGAAAATTCTCCGGCGATCGTATTCTGACATCCTTAAGTCTCCCACAGACTAGCGCGGTAGATCCGCAGTGAGTGCGGCGCGGAAAGTTCCGAGCTAGACGCGGCCGCGGAATTTGCGGGACCGTTCACACCGAATCGTCAATTATGAATCAGCGTTTGGCGACGGTTGGCAAGGTCGCTCGACCCAGATGGTAGCAAAGACTCCCGAACACGGGCGGACTTCCACGAAACTCAAGCTGCAGCGGAAGAAACGCGTCTGACTGCGTTACAAATTTCGCCGCCGATTGAACGCTGTCAATCCGTTGCCGTGACGCTCGCCTGCCGCGCAGGTTTGAACGTGCTCATAAGGGAACACGTGACGCGAAACTTCCGCTGCGGCGAATCCGCGTTGGCTGCGGATCTTCCGCGTCGATCTATGAGAACCTTAAGGATGGCAGTAGACGATCACCGGAGGATTTTCTGAAAGCAATGCGCGAGAAGGCATCTGATGCGAAAGTGACAAGAAAGAGAGTCATGAGTTTAATCACAGACAATGGGTAAGTAAATTGAAACCTTAATGGTTACAGGGAATTACAAAGAAAACATGAGTCCAATGAAAACGAGTGATTTGACACGGATTACATGCGCGTGGGAGATACGTGGCTAATGTAGAATGCGGAATTTGGAATGGTTCATATTTAATTATCGAATTTGTAAAATAATTCTGATTTTTTTAGTGTTTAAGTATGGCAATACATGTAATAAAATCTTAACGATCAACTAATCAATAATAATGTACTATTTTTGGGACTTAAAATGAGTTATTTGAATAGGTCACGTCATCTACAAGAGCTTGAACTATCCTCTCGCTTGACCCCTGTCGTTGTCCAAGCTACTAAAATGAATGAAATTATTGAAGAAACCTATTACAAAGACGTTTAATTCCATTCTAAATTTTAATGTTTAAATAATTTTAATCATTGTTTAATGACGTAAAAACCTGTTTTTCAGATTTCATTTTCGGTCTGAGGGAGCCTTAAATCCTGTCCTTCCTCACGCACGCGTCGCATTGAATGCCAGGTCCGTCGTCGCCAGGTGAGCAAAGGACCTCTCCTCTGCAGCCGGGAGGGAGGAAGGGCGCCACTGGAGAGGGCCCTTGATGGACGCGCGGCGGGACTGCCCTTGAGTCCTGGAGGGGAAGGTGTAAAGGCGGCGGTGGCGACGGCCGGAGCGACCGCCCGCAATGGACAGAGCGACAGACATTCGGGCAGGTCAATGACCAATGGGGAGGACACAGACGGATGATACGAGCGATGTTCGCGATAATACAGGTGGTGATATTGAAGGGGTGGTAAATTGTTTGGTTTGTTGGTGATTCCGGGCGCGGCAACAGCTTAGGTTATTATTCCCGTTAGTGTAGTGCATGTTTTTGTCTCGGGATATGGCGGTGATCATCCCTCGTTGGATGATGAGATCCGGCGCCGACCTACCGTCGGCTACCGTCGGGTTTCTCCCTAAGCAGGACTCTCCCACCAGCATGGCACCGCCCCAATCGGAACAAGCTCTAAGCTCCCGACCGGTCTCCCGGAATATGTGGTAGTGTAGTGCATGTTAGTGTGTGTGTGTGTGTGTGTGTGTGTGTGTGTGTAAGGGGTGAGGATAGGACAAGGAAAAGAAAGTTTTGTTATGGTACTGCTCCGGCATTCACCTTGTGTTAATCGGGGAAACCACGGAAAACTACCAAACAGAGAAGTCGGCCGCTAGAATTCTCCCCCAAAAATCGACCGAATTCGACCTAGCTGAAATGCTAGTGTCGAAAATCCAGCCGCTCAACCTAGGACCTCCCAGTCAGAGTTGATGCACTGAGCTACCGCCCCTGGTCAGCCGGTGGATTAATATTACAAAGTCTAAAAACAGGGAAATGTGGAAAAGTTGAGTCACAATTTTTCCTGTAGAGATGTATTTGTATTTTAGCATTAGATTTTCGGATAATATTTTAAGGAATACCACACTATTTCGGGTTAAATTCTCCAAATGATTTTCACTCTTTCGGCCAAATTACTAGTATTTATAGAAGTTGTAGCCATTCTAAAGATCTTAATAGTTCCCAAAATAACTGTAAGATTCAAAATTTAAAAATTTCATTTTTAATAATTTAAAAAGAAAAATAAATATTTTTGGATATAATTAGTAAGGAAATATTACTGATCCTCGATTAATGAGAAATAAATGAAGGTGTGAGGAAATTAAATTACATTTTCTTGAACAAAAACAAGTTTTTTGCTGTAGAGAAGTATTTCGAGAACGCAACGAGGGTCCAGCCACCGCGCAGTAACTAACAAAAAGTGAAGTAAGCGTCCGCAAAGACGACTCACGGGCCAACAGGGAGCAGGGGCGACGACGACGTCTAAACACGCGGAAAATGAATGGGTGGTGGTGTTGGTGTGAGTAGGGATGGCAGAAGAACCTCGATATTTTTACAACATCGATGTATTCGACCAAAAACATGGGATATATTAACATCGATATTTTGTTTTCGTTGTTTTCTTCACATCGATATTTTGTTGCAAAAACATCGATTTTTTTTTAATTTTTTTAAAATAAAGGGGTTTAGGCACGTTGTAGAGTAGCAGCATTCCACAGCAATATCATTGTTTTGCGTCATCCTCTTTATCGCGCTGCGCATTTCGCCTGTGCATTCTGAGGGAACTTTAGGTGGTTTTACTTCGATGGTGTATGAATGGAAGTGATCAAAGGGTAAAGTAGCGAAAAGAAGAAATAAAAGAGGTCATCTTCGTCAACATACTATATACTAGTATGTTGACGAAGATGACCTCTTTTATTTCTTCTTATAAGAACGTCAACAACACCAAATCAGAATTCCCACAAAGTAGCGAAACATGATGTTATTTATTGTTAATTTTTTTCTTTACAATCGATAAGTTTTATTAACATATTGCTAACATGCTGGTAATGAAACAATAAAATACATCTTTTTTAAGCACTGTAATTAAAAATGGATAGAAAAATAGCACGTTTATTAGTCTATAATTAAAACATCGATATTTTAAACATCGAATTTTTTCGTCGATGTTTTCATCGACATTGTAAACTCTTTAACGATATATCAAAGCATCGAGGTATCGATGTTTTGGTAAAATTTGCCATCACTAGGTGTGAGGGAGGCGGCACGCGTGAGAATCCTGGACGCTCTCGGGAAGGGCAAGCGACGGAAGCGATGTGGACAGCTGTGGACATTGGGCGTCGCAGACCGGGCAGCGGTTTAGAGAGGGTGTGGCGACGGCGGAATCGGGGAGTAACAGCGGAGTGTGGGGTAACAGTGGAAAGTGGGCGGTGGACGAGGGAGAATAGGAAATGCCCATAGTGGGGCGGGGAGGGAGGGGCTCGGCGGAGACAGCCACGGCGGGAGGAGGGCAGGCTGAGCGATCGCCGTGCCGAGTTAATCAAGCGGTTTGTTGTCGTATTATGACAGTTCGGGCCCCGCCTCCTCAAACACACACGGTCGCGTGCGCGTCCACACACGAACGCACACACGCGCGCCCGTCCGTGCACCCGGGATGTGTGTGCTTGCGTCTGCTGAATAGCCGCTCGCGGATCCGGTTGGTGGAGGGCGGGGAGGGGGGAATTGGGGACAGCGATGGTGGGTTGGCGGATGTAGAAGGGATGGCGGAGAGGTTGGAGTAGCGGCACGGGTAACGGGGCAGTGGGATGGAATGGAAGCGAGATGGCGAGAGGCGGTCCCGGTGTGGCAGGGGTGGGAATAGGAGGTAAAGGTTGTGAGGCTGTCGAAAACAGAAAGTGGAGGGGGCGGTGCATGTTATAAGCGTCGGCGGAGGAAGGGGCGGTGCAGCGACAGGGTGGGCGAGGTAGCGAGATGATATGGGACGAGATGGCGAGACAAGGCGGCGGTGGGAGTTGTGTCGAGGGTTGGAATAGATGGGGTAGTCAGGGAAGAAGGAGAACATGGCTGTCGGAGACGGCAGAGGCGGTAGGGCAGTGGATATAAAAACAACGACAGAGGAGGGGGCGATGCAGCGGCAGGGGTGACGAAGCAGTGAGGAGGCGTCGCGGCGAGACGTGGCAGCGGCGGGGTGTCTAGACTTGCAAAAAGCAGATAGAGGTTGGGGAGAAGTCGGGGACCACAGTGACGGAGAGGGCGGTGGAGCGACAGGGGTGACGAGGCAATGAGAAGGCGTGGCGGTGAGATGGCGAAACGAGGCGGCGGTGGGAGTTGTGCCGGAGGTTGGAATAGCTTGGGTAGTCAGGGAGGAAGGAGAACATGGCTGTCGGAGACGGCAGAGGCAGTACGGCGGTGGATATAGAAACAACGACAGAGGAGGGGGCGATGCAGCGGCAGGGGTGACGAAGCAGTGAGGAGGCGTCGCGGCGAGATGGCGAGACGTGGCAGCGGCGGGGTGTCTAGACTTGCAAAAAGCAGATGGAGGTTGGGGAGAAGTCGGGGACAACAGTGACGGAGAGGGCGGTGGAGCGACAGGGGTGACGAGGCAATGAGAAGGCGTGGCGGTGAGATGGCGAGACGAGGCGGCGGTGGGAGTTGTGTCGAGGGTTGGAATAGCTGGGGTAGTCAGGGAAGAAGGAGAACATGGCTGTCGGAGACGGCAGAGGCGGTAGGGCGGTGGATATAGAAACAACGGCAGAGGAGGGGGCGATGCAGCAGCAGGGGTGACGAAGCAGTGAGGAGGCGTCGCGGCGACATGGCGAGACGTGGCAGCGGCGGGGTGTCTAGACTTGCAAAAAGCAGATGGAGGTTGGGGAGTAGTCGGGGACAACAGTGACGGAGAGGGCGGTGGAGCGACAGGGGTGACGAGGCAATGAGAAGGCGTGGCGGTGAGATGGCGAGACGTGGCGGCGGTGGGAGTTGTGTCGAGGGTTGGAATAGCTGGGGTAGTCAGGGAAGAAGGAGAACATGGCTGTCGGAGACGGCAGAGGCGGTAGGGCGGTGGATATAGAAACAACGACAGAGGAGGGGGCGACGCAGCGGCAGGGGTGACGAAGCAGTGAGGAGGCGTCGCGGCGAGATGGCGAGACGTGGCAACGGCGGGGTGTCTAGACTTGCAAAAAGCAGATGGAGGTTGGGGAGTAGTCGGGGACAACAGTGACGGAGAGGGCGGTGGAGCGACAGGGGTGACGAGGCAATGAGAAGGCGTGGCGGTGAGATGGCGAGACGAGGCGGCGGTGGGAGTTGTGTCGAGGGTTGGAATAGCTTGGGTAGTCAGGGAAGAAGGAGAACATGGCTGTCGGAGACGGTAGGGCGGTGGATATAGAAACAACGGCAGAGGAGGGGGCGATGCAGCGGCTGGGGTGACGAAGCAGTGAGGAGGCGTCGCGGCGAGATGGCGAGACGTGGCAGCGGCGGGGTGTCTAGACTTGCAAAAAGCAGATGGAGGTTGAGGAGTAGTCGGGGACAACAGTGACGGAGAGGGCGGTGGAGCGACAGGGGTGACGAGGCAATGAGAAGGCGTGGCGGTGAGATGGCGAAACGAGGCGGCGGTGGGAGTTGTGCCGGAGGTTGGAATAGCTTGGGTAGTCAGGGAGGAAGGAGAACATGGCTGTCGGAGACGGCAGAGGCAGTACGGCGGTGGATATAGAAACAACGACAGAGGAGGGGGCGATGCAGCGGCAGGGGTGACGAAGCAGTGGGGAGGCGTCGCGGCGAGACGTGGCAGCGGCGGGGTGTCTAGACTTGCAAAAAGCAGATGGAGGTTGGGGAGTAGTCGGGGACAACAGTGACGGAGAGGGCGGTGGAGCGACAGGGGTGACGAGGCAATGAGAAGGCGTGGCGGTGAGATGGCGAGACAAGGTGGCGGTGGGAGTTGTGTCGGAGGTTGGAATAGCTTGGGTAGTCAGGGTGGAAGGAGAACATGGCTGTCGAAGATAGTAGGGCGGTGGATACATAAACGACAGAGGAGGGGGTGGTGCAGCGTCAGGGGTGACGAGGCAGCGAGATGGCGTGGCGTTGCGATAGCTAGACGAGGCTAGACGATGGAGTTGGAGACGATGGCAAGACGAGGGAATTGCGTCTGGGGTTAAAATAGAGCAGGATTTATCAGGAAAGGCTGTGGAAGACGGCAGGGGCAGTGAGACTAGATGTAGAAGCAACGAAGGAGGGGGCGACGCAGCAGCGGAAATGGCGGAATGAAATGGCAACAGGAATAGCGGGCGGTGGAGGGGGGAGGTAGCGAACATTCGAGACTGCAGGAGTGGCGTATGTAGAAGCGACCACAAGAGGTGCCAGGGATGAGGTATCAGTGGCGTCGGAAAAGGCAGAGGACACAGTGGCGGAATAGACGGAGGTAGCGGAGGCTGGGAGGGTGATTGAGGGAAAGGCTGGAGCGGTGACTGTCGTGAAGAAGGGGACCAATGAGAAGGGGTGAGAGGAGATGGAACAGAGAGTTCGTAGGGGCGGTATGAGATGAGGGCGCACGTGCAGATAGCAGCATGGACGGCATCTCCTGGTTATTGGTCAGTCGTGCGATGTAATTTATGTCTAAATATTTGCTGTCGCTCCGATGAGATTAAGTGCGGCCCCTTCACAGTAAACAAATACCGGCCGACCGTCTTCCAACGTCGCCGCCCGATTTTGGGGAAGATGATTTGCCTTCGAGTTATCTGATGGTGAAAATGATGGAAAGAGACAACTTCTGGGAAAATAGAGCATGTGTTTTACTATATAAGAAATGCAATTCAGTACGTATTATAGTGAAATATTATTGCTGTATTCTTCTTTTCTGTTTTATTACTAATCATATGGTATTCTGCATATAATCCTAGAAACAATAATTTATTTAATTAATTAATATATTAATAATTTGATAATGTTTTAGTTCGATAATTTATAATTTAGTGTAGTGTTTGGTTCCTTGACTTTCGTTAATATATACGTACGTTTATTATTTCAAACACATCATTAAGTTACTCGTACAATTCCAAGACTAACCGAAGTTAATTCACCTCCTCTGTCAAAACAAAAATTAATGGGTTCTCCCTTTCAAACACGTAGATTCATATTGAGAGCTAGAAGGAATAGTTTTTTGAATCAAGTTAATCAGGATATTAAATTGGAAAATTGTATGATACATGGGCATGAAAGGGAAAACATGTCAATATTAAAAGACAATTTACACAATTTTGAATCAAGGTTTTGCTGTCATTGTTTTCATATTCTCAGATAGTTTACACAGATAATTTTGATGAAAAGTGCTCATGTGACCCAGGGAATTTGATGCATATGTGTGCATACCACCTTCATGGCTGCTGTATATTTAAAAATCAAAACGGAAAACATAATAATCTGCTTATTCAACCTTGCATTACCTAATAATAAGGTTCATCTATATAAGAATTATATTTTTTAGAAATTTAAATTCAGACAAAATATGAGAAATAAACTTGAAATGTGGACAATGTGGAAATGCGGAAAAATATCAAATTTGGAATATTTTTACCAATAACTTCTATTATTCAGACTTTTACAGTTGTTTACAGATTAAAATTTTCTATTAGAAAATAGGTTACTATGTGAACGTTATTTACACCCATGTTTTCCTACAAACCATATTTTTCTTGCTTTTAAAGTATGAATAGATCAAATATTGTTCTTATATATCCCTACAGGACATGAATCGCATTAACCTTGGTAACTAAAAGTATGCAAGGAATTCTTTTTGAAAATTGAATTTTTAACTCACTGAAAAGTGTCACGGTATCTGAGGCACACGCAGCTGTCAGCTGAATTAAAAAAAAGGCTTATTACCTTCTTTAGAACTAAATAATTAATAAAAATGCATTACAAACGTGAAATATTTCATCTATCTCCTTCTGTCGAGTTGTATGGCACAGGAAGATAAAATTGAAAACAAGGGAACTTTTTATTTCAAATTTTAATAAATTATAAAAACAAAATTATTTATATCATTCCACAAAAGCGAAGTTTGATTCCATTGTTAAATACACAAATACTGCAAAACAGTATAATACATGTACACTAAACCTACGACACTTGTACATTTCAAATTACTTTTTTTACTTGCTGAATGCTAATTTGCAACCGCTTCTCATTTACTTTGTCGCTTGTTTCCTTTCACCGAGCAGCTATTCAAATAGTGGCTCTTTCCCGTTTTAGCAGTCTCTTCATCGTGAGACGTGCTCTGTGGCAATAGCTACACGTATATCTGCATTCATTGCGAAGGAGAGATATGACATGGATATAAGCTGAAAGAAAGTCGGTATTCAAAGCGCGCACAGTTCAAACGAAGCTTCAGAAACTCTACTGATGAGGGCCTTTACTATGAGTAAAGTAGTCCAAGGCTCCACTCCCTCTACACCATTTCGCGAGCTGTACAAGTTCTTTGGGTTGATATTCAGTTGCCAGAGTTTTGGTATAATTATCTTTCATTCAAACAAAATTTATTCTCCATGAGGAGATCATTGTTTCCGTGTTTTATTAATATTGTGTTTCTCCATGTTGTCAATGGAAGAAAATAACGTGCGCTTCGTAAAAGTGAAAAATCTGTTTGATGAATTCGGTACATCCGTTAATGGATCCTAGAGATTATTGAGTTTCCAGATAAAAATGGAGAATTATTAATGTGAAGTCATTTTCATATTATTCCCTACTTTTAATTTATTTGTGTACAAAAATTTATTTTCCCCTAGTTTGTTGATTTTTCTCTTAATTCCTGTGAATTCCTGTGAACACAAGATTTTTTTTCAGAGAATTTGTAGAGTTCGTAGAGTGCATTTATTGTTCAAGCATTATTTTCCCAATATTCATGAAGCTGTTTCCTTTCATCCATTCCATTGTCTGTAATTTTAAACAAACAGTTCTAACTAATTTGAATCAAAAGATTGCAGCGGCTCACATCGTTTTAATTCCTCATATTAGTAGTATAGAGTGGAGGGTATTGTATATGTAATGTAGATTTTGTGAGTTACAGACAGGACCGAAAAAAGGGAATTCCTTGCGTACGTAGTATGTTATATCCTCGTACAAGCAGTATTGTGAAAATCCTTTCTTTTAGAGGGGAGGAAATGGTTTTCGACAGTCTGTCAATATATTCGCCTGTAGAAAACACTAGCGTCTCAACTGTACCGGGGATCTCAAAATGAATATTTTCCAATGGATCGATTCCGATTCGAGGACAGATGACACATGCGATGAATTCTGATGACACCTGATTCATAACACATCTGATAAATTCTCTTGAACAATACTCAGTCCACATATCCTCTCCTATTTACTCATTAAACCTAATCGTAACTTTGTTCAATGATTTACAGTTTACGAAGATGCTCAGATTCTTACGAAGAATGATTGATTCCAATTACTTAGTTCAATGCACTGTTAGTAACTGCATTTCAGTTGAAACTAAGAACTCTGTTTAATAGCAATAGTTTCTCTTACTCCCACTTTCTAGATGCAACATGTAGTTCTAAACAGCAACGACCTTACTGGAACTTAAGCTGTGGAAGAAACTGGCATGTAGAGTGTAACATACTCTCTCAGTTCCCAGCTCATCTGCTCTCGAACTCTACAATCTCGTCCAAAATTCTAATAGAATATTTTGGATATATTACAATAGGAATGTCTATGTCAAAACATATAAAAATCTCCTTCTTCGTCTTCTTCTTCACTTCACGGATTAGGGAGATTCCCTGTTCCGGCTTCATTACACCATCTCTGTCATGGACGGCCAATGTCCCTTCTTCCCCGTGGTCTGTACAGAAAGGCATGTCGGTGAGACATTCTTCCTAAGTGCTGAACCCACCGTGATCTTTATTCATTTTTTTCTTTGATAGAAAATATGTTAAGTTCCTGTCTTATATCTTCGCTTTTTTATTTTATTCATTAGGGTGCAGCGTTTTACTCTCCGGAGGAATTTCATTTCCGAGGCTTGTATCCTCATTTTATCTTGTTTTCTTATTGTCCACGATTCACACCCGTAAAACAGTTGCGGTACTGCCACGACTTTATACAATTTTAACAGGGCATCTTTTCTAGTTTTATTGCGAAGGTATTTGTTTATTGTTCCGCAAGTATGTTGGAAACGTAATTTTGTTTTCATATCATCACTGTAATCGTATGTGAAATCACAGCCCAAATAATTAAAATGTTTTACTTGCTCTATTACCTTGTCTTCTAGTATTATTTTGGTCCTGATACGATATTTGCTTCTGAATGTCATCACTTTTAGAGACAGATATTGAGAGACAATATGGTTTGCATATTCTATTTAGCTGGTACAAGGACTTTGCAGACTTATTTCGTTCT